>JADRCD010200495.1:23199-39340 GCA_019843815.1 Montemys delectorum | reverse complement strand
CACACACACACACACACACACACACACACACACACACCAGGGTCCCTGCTTAAGAGCTTTGTAGGAGCTCCCTTTAGTCAAGGTAGGGCCAGCTTGGTGTTTCACTTAGCCCTTGTGATGACTAGTCTGAGGGGACATTGGGACCAGCTACCTGCTTTCCTCTGATTACTGATTACAGATTCAACGTTAATCTCCTCCCCAGACACTGCCGCAGACATCCGCAGCATAATGTTGGGCCAAATATCTGGGAGGCCCATCAAGTTGACATATAAAATTAACCATCATACCATCTCCAACAACCACCACAATTCTATTGCCTTTGGTTGAATTTTTATTTGCGTCTGTACTCTGGGTAAGAGGGGTCCAGGTGGAGGCGGGGGTTTGAGGGGAGAGATTGAACAATAAGAATCATAAGCAGGGCTGGAGAATTCTTTCCATGAGGATGCAACTTTCCCTTTGACTCTCTCTCCTGATAAATCCTGCCCACGCCCTGCCCCCACTCCTTGGAGACACGGCTTTGACTTTCCTCTACTCCCTGGCAAAGGAAAGAAAGAACACAGTTCCCTGGCACGTCTGCTCCCACACCTTGGCATATGCTCCGCCTAGCTCCCTTCCTAAACTGCTAAAACTATGGAGGGGCAGGCAGTGCCTTCCATTCCAGATCCCTAGGGTAGCTCAGGGGGCCCAGCCTTCCCACGCTGCAGCTCGAAGCATTACTACAACATCAAAAATGTTCCACTGGCGGTTTCAAGATTCCTAAAAAATAGATTCAAAACATCTTTAATACTCTCCGAAGAAGCGATACATCACAGGAAAAGCTGTAACCTTTAGTATTGCTGATATTATCCAGGCTGTGGGCTGGCTTGGAAGGCAACCGCAGCCAGTTCTTATTCCTCGTGGCTGTGGCTGCCGCCGCCGCCTCAGGTCTAGGACCCTTCCACCCACCATTGGAGGAAGCGGCTGCCTGTCTGAGTATTTGCTTAAAGTGCTTTTACGGAACCTGAAAGGAGTCATAGAACTCAAAGGCAATGATTTTCAAGAAACAGCCTTCTCCTATTAACACGATATCCCTGAAAATAACACCGCCTGTCTTGAGCACTAACACGCCCTGTATAGAAGGCATTTCCCTGCTTTCTCCCCTCAACGTGGAGCTGTGAGCAAAGGCTTACGACTGAGCCTCTGCACTGCAAAAGTCAGGCAGGCACAGGGAGAGCTCAATGGATTACATACCATTGAGCATGGTGATGACTAAACACCATCATGCTCTGGGGTATAAGAGTGTGCAGAGACCTGCGGGGGACTCCCTCGGGGTCTGTGACAGGTGCCACACCTGGCCAGAGGAGCATGAAAAGTCAGGAAACGAGACACTTGGACTTGCTGTATTATTTACCCTCATTTCTTTCTCAAGGTTAGCATTATGGGTAGGTAATTAACGCAAGCAGAGAGGAGGGGACCAAAGGCTGCAAACAGAGCTCTGAGATGCTCCCATTATCTCTGACAAGTGGATGCTGTTCCTCTGTCTGCAGGATATTCCCATTTCTCCATCTTACAGTTTAAACCTGGTTGGCAAATAGCCTGAAATATGGTCTCTGCTCTAATACGGAGAGAAAGCCCAGGCATAGGCAGCAGGAATATAATGTAGGCTCTCCCTTAGCTTTGAAAACCAGATGTTTCCATGTGATTTCCTTGCCTCTTGCCCAACTCTTGGGCCCTGTCATGAGCTACCAGAGGCAGTGATATGGTAGAAACCTCAAAGCCACAGTTCAGATGCTCTGTGTCCTTGGGTGGATTGGTAGATGTCTCTGAACCCAATTCCTTACCTTTTATGGGAAGGATGGAATAGGAGATGATGACCTGGGGAAATGCAGAACAAAACTGTGCTGCGATTCAGTCTCACCGCAGCCAGAATGGCTAGCATCATGAGAGCAAACAAGGGATGGCGGGGAGGCTGGGTGAGGAGAGGACCCTCCTCCAGTGCGGGTGGTAATAGTGGGACTCAGTGTGGAAGTTCCTCAGATAATTAAGATAGAGTCTGCACATAATCCAGCTGTATCACTCTTGGGTATATGCTGGAGAAATCTAAGCCAGCTGATATCAGAGATACCTGTGCATTGATGCTTATTACAGCACTAGTCACAACAGCTGAGGGGTGGAATTAGGCTAGGGATCCACCAATGGACAAAGAGTTGAAGAGAGCGGGGCACATAGACACAGCCGAGTACTATCCAGCCATAAAGAACATCATGTCGGTTGTAGGAAAGCAGATGAAACTGGAGAAATAATTCAAATCCAGAAAGGCAAATATCATGTTTCCCATCACACATGGAGTCTAGATTTTAGCAACAACAACAACAACAACAACAACAACAACAACAACAACAACAACAAAAGACAGGAAAGAAGATGGAGGGGGGACCACAAATGGGAAGGAAGGACAGGAAGGCGAAGAGGGAGGAATGTAATTAGGGGATACTATATACTTGTATGACATGTCAGAACACTTTATAATAGAACCCATTATTTTGCAATTAATATATGCTAATTAAATTGACATACGTACACACACACAAATACACACACAAATACACACACACACACACACACACACACACACACACACACACACACATGATCACATACATAGAATAACGGCTAAGAAAACCACATCCTGGGTCTGGCATCCTGAGTTCTGTTCCCCATCCCTCAAATAATAGCTTCTCTTATTCTTATCACTCTAGAAAATGTCTTTGTGAATTGTTTGCTTGATGATTGCAACCATGTTTCTTTTTAATAAAATCTTGATTTAAAAAGGGCCCGAGGGCAGGCTACCTCCGGAGTGTGTGGAAGATAATATTTAGAGACTCGCTCAATCTCTCCTGCTAATGTACGTCGTACATCGCTGCGTTTGTGACTTGGACTTTATCTTTCTCTTACTTCCCTTGCAAGAAAGGCTCCTTGGAAAGAGATGAAAATACCAGGCCCTGTCAACCTCTGTAGTCTTTTTTGCCACAGCACTGAAGAGTCAAAGAGCCCCAGGCTGGATGTGACCTTCTTCAGGGCACCCTAGTAGAACAGAAGACTGAATGACTGGTCCCTGCTGCCCCGGCAGGAGGTGACTAGAGCCAGTGTGGGGCTGTGACTGGGAGAAGGCAGGGTACTAGGAGTGTGACATTGTGCATAGGGCTTAAAGGGCCACACCACCAGCTGGGTCTTACAAACTCAGTAAGGCCATTCATGTTCAAGGGGACCACGGACATTCGGGATCCCTTAAGAGGAGGAATTGTGAATACAAGGGTCTGCAAGAGCTGGACACTGTAAGAAGCCCAGTTCCCAGGACAGAAGCAGAGTGGGTCCTACCAGACATTAGGACAAATGATAAAGTATTTGCTGACAGGGAACAGGAGCCAGCCATGGCTGTTTCTGAACGCCCCAAAGCTGAACCGTGCTGATGTCATTTGAATCCAACATCCTCAGTACAGAGTGCTGTCTGCTCGGTGACCCTGACAAGGGCATGGCCACCCAGCTGCCAACGAGGAATGTGTCTGTGGGGCCTGGGGAGTAAAGGGTCCGAGTTGGTGCTAGTCGTACAAGCTGCTACCTCAGCAACCCCTCCATGCCAAGGCCCTCCACAGATGCATCTGCTCCATTCATTAGGCTCCCACCCTACCACCCTCTGTGAGAGGGAGAAGGCGGGAGGCCCTGGAGCTGGGCACCTTCACAAGCAAACACATACTGTCCCACAGAGCTGAGTGCAGGGGGATGTGGGATATTTAGCAGGCCAAGTGCAGCACGGGGGTAGCAGGAATGTACCAGCAGAGGCCAGTGTCAGGGTGGAAGGGGATCTGTTTTGTCAGAGGCAGGTTTTCTACCTGTGAAATGGGGACAGTAGCACCTATCCCTAGGCCCACAAGGACTGTCTGAAGCACGGGTGAGGGCTGGTAACACCTCAGGCTAGCAGTAATAAGCCTGTTTCATTAATACCAGATGTTGCTACTTCCCTGGACAAGAGGGAGCGGGAGGACATCCTGCAGGGACATCTGATGCTTTGAGCAGAATTTTGGAGGAATCCTGTTTGGATGGAGGCCCGGCTGGCTTTGCTCTGCAAGGGAGAGTGGGTTCTGACTCTGTCTGTCAATGTCTGGATCCAGGCACCTCTCGCCCCCACAGGGGCAATTCTCACCCTGGTGGGTTCGGGGCACTCTGAGGTTCCTTCCCTCTGCTCACCAGCCTGCCCCTGCCTTAGCCCTGAGCCTGCAGTATCTTCCCTCTACTATTTGTGGGAAGTCCTTAGGTTACCCTAATGTGGCAGCCTCTCTTTATCTCATTGTTTAAAATCTTACTCTGAAGTGGGGTGTGGTGCTGCATGCCTATAATTACAGAACGTGGGAGAAAGATCATGAGTTCAAGGGTTTCCTGGGCTATATAAGCAATTCTAGGCTGATTTGGGCCATGTGAGACCCTGTCTCAGACATATAAAACAGGACGCCCTCTCACACCCAACATCACATTCTTATTTTATCTAGTTGCACTTATATAAACATTGTGTGATTCCAAAGGGCAGGCATTCTCTAGACTTAGTATTCAATATTCTCTATGTATCCATAAGTCACATTTATTGTGCTTTTAAATCTTTGGTGCCTTTGTTTATTATTTTTGTCTGCTCATTCTGTTATTTAAGGAGTATATGAAAACATCCTAATGATTATTAATTAAACAAAAAAATTCCCTTGAATTCCATTAGGTTTCACTTAATTTATTTCAAGGCTATGTTCTATGGTCTTGGATGCAAGCAATTATAATTTCTAGGTTAACTGAGGTAATTGTAGATTAATTCTTTCCTTCCCTCCATTCTTTCTTGATCTTGGTAGCTAGAGCTCTTAAAAAAAAATAACCATGAAGTATTCTTTCTAACCCCAGTATTAGGGCCAGCAAGCCAGCTCAGTGGGTAAAGGCACTTGTCATGTGAGCCCAATGACTGAGCTTGATCTCTTGAACCCATGGTAGGAACAGAAAACCGATTTCCAAAAGGTGTGGTGAGTTTTATACACATGCTGTGATATGAATATTCTCTCTCTCTCTCTCACACACACACACACACACACACACACACACACACACTCATGATAACAATAATTAAATTTAAAACTGTCCAAAATAATAAAACTTACATAAGAAAAAAAATTCTAATTTGATTTTAAAGTAAAATCAAAGAAATATATATATAGCTATAGAAAACATATCAAAGATAACATTTACTCTGCTACCTTTAATCTTTCTGTAGCTTTTCCTCTTTAATGGGTCAGCAAATGTAAACCCCAATCCTCAGATTTAAAGTCATCGTCCTTTTCCTTACTGTCTTCTGTTCACCTCACTCTACCTTCCCTTCGTCTCCCTTCCTTTGTCTTTTCCTCCTCGTGGGTTATGCGTTTTGCATTATTTTATTGTAACATTACATTATTTTCTTCTAATTACCCTGGGTCTACCAAAGTCTCAAAATATCTACCTTGGTTGGTTCCTTGCCAATTCAAAAGCCTCAAAATAATTTAACTTTGTCTCCCCATTTCCAAGCTTCTTCGCACCCATTCTCTGTCTCTGAATACTCTATTTACCAAGAAGAGTATTTTAAATTGCTTAGTACGGTCGATATCCATGCAGGCGGGGGCTTACTTCCCCATTGTTTTTATTGCTCAGATTCTTTTCCTCTTGAATTAGTTTTCTCTTGTCTTCAGAACCCATTAGCCTACACTTTAGGTGTAGATTGTTGAATATGTTTTATTTATCACTACTTTAAAATTTCTACCCATACTATTTGTTCTAAGGAAGCTTTCATTGCGCAAACAATTCTAAGCTGGCCACTTGAGTGCTCTAAAGGTGACATCCAGTTGTTTTGGGTGCCTAGCGCCTCTGCTGGGAAGTCAGCTACATGCCTAGCCACTCTATTTTTAGAGTAAGCTGTCTCTTTGTACCCGCTTTTTTGATTTTTATCTTTGGTTTTCACTGTTGACAGTTTTACTATGAGTGGCTTGCTGTGGCTTCTCTTCAGTTATCCCTCTTGGAATTTTAGTGTTTCTTGCATTTGTTGAAGACTTGAAGTCTTCAACAGTTTAGGGATGGCGTTCGCCATTTTCTCTTGAAATACTGCCTCTGACTCATTTTCTCTCTACTCCTCCGAGGCCTAGTCTATATATGTTAGACATTTTTACTGTAACTCTGGTGTCTCTCAGCTTCTTTTCTTTTCTTTTTTATTAGATATTTTCTTTATTTACATGTCATATGATATCTCCTTTCCCAGTTTCCTCTCCGAAAAAAAAAAAAAAAAACAAAATACAAAAACAAACAAACAAACAAAAAACCCCTGTTCCCTCCCCCCTCCCCCTGCTCACCAACCCATCCTTTTCCTCTTCCTGGCCCTGTCATTCCCCTACACTGGGGCATAGAACCTTCACGTCTCTCACCTCTTTTTCTATATTTTCCCTTCTTATGTCTCTTTTCTTAATGCTGCATTTAAAAATATCTGATTTATCTATTATTTATTTGAGACAGAGTCATACTATGTAGCCCTGGCTGGCCTGGAACTGGCTGTTTGGACCAGGCTAGCCTTGAATTCACAGAAACCTGACCATCTCTGCCTCCTAAGTGCTGGGATTAAAATGTGCACCAGAACTTCTGAACTCCTGATTATTTTTTATAAGATCAATCTTTTGATTAGTAATTTTGCTTCTGATTGTATTTGTTAAAGTCACCATTAGTGTCTTAGTCTGTTATGGAGTTACATACTCTTTACTTCTTCTAAGAAAATATACTGTTGCTTGTTTTTAGCTAAAAAAAAAAAAAATAGTCCAAAATTGTCTTTTAATCCTTTGACTATGGCATAGCATAGTTTAACAATAATCTGGTAACTTCAGTATATCTGAAACCCCACCGTCTCTCTTAATATTTTGATGCTTCTAGTCTAGAGACTGTGATAATGTTGTTTTCTGGATTGTGTTCTGGATTCTGTCTTTGCATATCACATTCAAAAATACTCTGAGGCCTTGGTTGACATTTTTCTCCCAACACTGCTTCTGCTGGGCATCTGGGCACACTAGCAACATGGAATCATCTCAATTCAAGATGATTCGATGAGCAGGGCAGTGGTGGCACACGCCTTTAATCCCAGCACTTGGGAAGCAGAGGCAGGTGGATGCCTTTAATCCCAGCAGATTGGAAAGCAGAGGCAGGCGGATTTCTGAGTTTGAGGCCAGCCTGGTCTACAGAGTGAGTTCCAGGACAGCCAGGGCTACACAGAGAAACCCCGTCTTGAGAAACCAAAAGAAAAAAAAAAGATGATTCGATGTAAAGAGGCAGCCTTTGAGGGAGCCCAGGTGTGGCTTACAGAGTCCCACTCAACTTTCAGAGCCTGCATGCAGAGGGGTCATCATACCCACTAGCTCTCTTGGCTCACTCTGGGTTCTAACCCCTGCCCTCTGCCAGACTGTTGTCTTGAGCCCTGCTAAGCTTTTGGGTGTCTAATCAGAACAGACAGTTCCTTCTACAGAACCTGACTATAACATATTACCCACTCATCCCACCCCTGCTATGGGCCTCCCTGCTTCCCCTGACCTAACTGCATCTCACCATTGCATCGCATCAGCTCTCCAGAGTCTCCAATGCCACGGTTGTAGCACACTGCTAACCTTCTCATTATCTTCAGCAGAAGGCTGGACCATTAGGATGCTGCACGTCTCTCTTAAGTTCCTTCTAAGTCCATTATTATATTCTAGCAAAGAGCAAGGTAACTTATAGAGTAGCCTTTGGGGTCCAACAAGGTTCTGAGTTCAAATCCAACCAGGAGTTTGATTTGCGCCTGTCACGTGTGTTAATGGCACAGTGTTGTCCTTCTTTAACTTCTTTGCATCTCTGTTTCCGAGGCCATAAAGTATAGATAAGAGACACTCCCTCTAGGTTTCATTTAAAGAGTTCCATGTGACCAGGCCAAGTGTCTGCTTTAGGTTGCATGCACTAGGAATCTGGGAAGCATCTGTCGTCGTCGTCGTCGTCGTCGTCGTCTCTCAAACCTCCCACTTTCCCTTTCCCACTGGCATTACCGATACCTAGGCTACCTGCACCTCAGCTTTCTGCACAGCGTCTCCATGTGGTGGAGGTTCATGCCTTCCTGATCATCCAGAGAGAGGATTCTGAGATTGCTGTGCCAAGGACGTCCTTGTGTGACTTTCCATGGCCCTTGGGTGCACTCCACAGTGGCTGCTCCTCTAGGGTTGTCACCAGCTCCTAGGAAGTGAATGAGCTACTTCTCGGTCCTCAAAGGAACTTAGCTTGGTTTCTATCACTGGGCTTATCTGGGGAGCTCTTCTGCCTCCACTGGCTCGTCTTCATCCAGCTACTTACAGCTACAGGTCTCAGCTTACCAGAGGTTCTCAACCTTCCTAATGCTGCAACCCTTTAGTACAGTTCCTTGTGCTATGGTGACCCTCCAACCATAAAGTTATTTTGTTGCTACTTCATAACTGTAATTTTGCTACTGTTATGGATTGTGAGGTAAATATTTGATATGTGTGGGGTCGTGACCCCAGGTTGAGAACCACCGGTTTAGACGTGACAGCCACAGGAACAGGCATGCAGTGCCTTCCGTGGTCACTGCAGATCACAGCCACCTTGCCGTGATATCTTCAGCCCACACACATGAGTGAGGGTGATTCTACTTAACTTCTACACATTAAGCATCGAGCACACTGCCTGAGACATTCACAATACCTAACCCACATTAGTCAAATGCACAAATGACTAAATGATCCACGAGAGAGGTCAAGGGAATCACAGACAAAACAGGATGCAGTGCTGGCTTCATCTTCCAGTGCCTGACTTTACCTTTCAGTTGCCAGACCTTCTAGAACCATTATTTATACTGTCTTAGGTAGGGTTTCCATTGCTGTGAACAGACACCCTGACCAAGGCAACTCTTAGAAAGGACAGCATTGAATTGGGCTGGCTTACAGGTTCAGAGGTTCAGTCCAGTATCATCATGGTGGGAAGCATGGCAGCATCCAGGCAGCATGGTGCTGGAGGAGCTGAGAGTTTTACATCTTCATCCAAAGGAAGCCAGGAGCAGACTATCTTCCAGGTGGCTTAAAGCCCATCCCCAAAATGACACACTTCCTCCAACAAGGTCACATCTCTCGATAGTACCACTCCCTGGGCCAAGAATATTCTAACCACCACATATACTGATTCCCTTTGTGTTGTTTTATTTCCATTCCTGCCACAGGGCTCTCTAAAAACCTACAAATATTTTGTTTCCTAATTGCTTATCTACACCTTAATCACACAGTGGTTTTATTATTATTGCTATCATCATTGCTGTTATTGATGTCGATAAATAAAATAACATAAAAGTATTTGCAGAAAAAAAAACTCAATTGTGTGATTTAGAATTTTTAATTACTATGAGTTGGGGGTTTGTAGCGAGTGTTCTGTTTGAGGATGGATTATCCTCAGTGTCACCCCAATGGGTTTGGTATCTAAATGCTCCATATTGTAATTTACACCCTAAGGGGCTCACCACACTCAGAAAACCATCAAGTCTCATAGCTATCTGGTTTCTATCAGCATCGCGTTCTCCAAATGAATGCGTTTCAATTAAAGGATGAATTTACCAGAGCAAATGTGAGGTGTGTATTTTGTGAATTAATAGCTCTAACTTTGAATGAAAACAAAACAACAAACATTTTCTGAGCTCCTATGATATGGCAGGCATTGAAGATAAGACAAAGAGGAAGGGGGCTGAGCCTCACCTCCAAGGAGACCTGTGTCTTGCTGGGAAGGGAGGCTACACAAAAGAAGTACTGCAAAGGCATTAAGCCAACAGGCGAGACCCCAGGGCTGTGCAACACTGCTGTTTCCACACTGGTAGGCACAGGTTTACTCTCTTCTTCTGAGGAGCACAGGCCAGATGTTTTTCATGTCTTGCCTTTTGCTTCTGCGCCATTCCAGAGATGGGTATGGGCTTTGCTGCCTTTGTGTGGATACTACAAGGTGACATTTTTGGGCCAGTCATTGGTAACCTCTTCGTTGAATCATCAGCTCCCTTCCTCTCCCCCTTTCTTGCTTGTCAATTCAAATTACCTGGGGGGGGGTGTCTGAGAATCTAAAATTGACTGAAGGGATAAATTGGGAGCATCACGATTCTCACTAGGATGGGGCCTTGCTCACATAAGAAACGAGTCCAGAACCCTTTAATGACTGAGATGCTGTAGCTAAGGAGATAGATCAGTTGGCAAAATTCTTGCTGGGGACATGACCATGGATACCCATCACCTAGGAACAAGCTGGATGTGGTGGTGAACACGTGAAACCCCAGCACTGGGCGAGGCACAGAGCAGAGGCAGGACGATTCCTAGGATAATCTTGCTGGATGAGTGAACTCCAGGCTCAGAGAGAGACTCTTTTTGAAAAACGAAGGTAGACAGCAGTAGAGGAAGACATTTGCAGTCAACCTTAAGGCTCACACACATAGGCATGTGTATCCACATGTATACACATGAACATATACAGACATGTGTTCATGTGTGCACGTGTACACACACAGGAATGAGAGACACAGAGCATGTAGATAGGATTAAATTCAATTTCAGATATTCAATTAAAATTACTTTCCCATTTGACCCAAGACTGAAACACTGGAACAGACTGTGTATTCTCTCGGACTTCCCATGCCTACCCCATTCCCCTTGGCACCTCTCAAAGAGCCTAGAGAGAAGAGATTCTTGTGTGGGGTCAGAATGACCTTCTTGCAGCTCTTTGGTCCATCTCTGATTTCCTGTGTTCTCTGAGTGGTCTGCTGGCCCTCTCTTTACTTGTTGAATGGCCATGCTCTCCTGTGACATGAATGGTGTGACATCATCAACGTCCCTGTGCTGAAAACTAAATCCCAGGGTGAAGGAATTAGGAGGTGGGGTGTCTGGGGTCATGAGAGTGGAGTATTCATAACAGGATTAGTGTCCTTACAAGGGGCTTGAGAGTCCAAAAGCCACCACTTCTGCTAAGGGACATCAGAGAAAGGACAAGGTCTCTGAACCAGGAAATGGCCCTTACAGACCTCAGGTCCTTTAAAGGTGTCTTGACCTTGGGCATTTATAGTTTGGGAGTATAACAAGTCCACCTAGTTTATGGACTTTGTTACAGCAACTACAACAGACTGAGACAAATCCTTAGGACTGTGGGGAGCTTCAAAGGCTCTGGTCTAGTGCGGGCCCCTGGGGTCAGCTCAGCGGGCGCCAGGCCGCTGTCTTTGTACCCACCCATACTCCTAGAAAAGATTCTCTCCTTCCTCTCTGCTCTCCTTTCAGTGTAGCTTCAGAAGAATAATTCTGATAAAAACCAACTCACACCAAGCTGTGAATGATTTGTTCCCTCCGGAGGTTAAAACTGCTAATTGCGTTTTATAAGAAAAGAAATTTCATAAAGTGAACATTTAATTGTTAAATTGGTCAGGATGAATACAGAATTTTGGGCATTTCCCTCAAGATGCTTGCAGGCAGTACCTAACACCGGGCCTCAGATCTACTGGCGGTAGGGAATTGAGAATCATCTGGCAGAAAAGGCAGAGGCAGAGGGAGCCACAGGAAAGGCAGTCACAGTCACACAAGAGACGTTCATAAAATGACATCAAGAGGCTTCTTCGCCTCCACCAAGGCTGACTAGGGACAGGAGTCCCAGCCTCCCCAAAGACCCCCTCTGTGCAAGGTCCAGTTCTAACAGGGAGGGAAGCCTCTATTGGCAGCACATGTGTCTAAAGACTATCTGGGGAATAGGATGGTAGCTCAGTGGTAGAATACCCACTTAGCAGAAGTCTTGGAGTTCAATTTCCAGCAACTATAAAAAGGGGAGACATGGCTGGGGAGATATCTCAATCTAATGAGTAACTCATAAACTCAAGGACTCCAATTTGATTCTCAGATCCCATATAAAAGGCTGGGCATTGGGTACAGGGTGGTCACCCTAGTGCTGGGGAACTGGAGACAACGTGAGTCCCTGGGGTTTTATGGCTAGGCAGTGTGGCTTACCTGGCAAGCAAGAGACCGTGTCTCCTAACAAATCGGCTGTACCTAAGCCATGACACCCTGAGGCTGCACTCTGACCTCTACATATACGTGCACACACAGATATGCACAGCTGTGCACAGCCACACAAAAGCATGTTTTGGAGCCAGCCATTCTCTTCCCCTCCCCTCCCCTCTCACAGGTTGGCTTTCACTCCTGTATACTCAAATATTTTTCTTCTATGAGAGGTTTGCGATTTGCTGAAGATGGGGAAGGTTCTGCAATGCTACAGTAGTGAGGAGACAGAGGTTTGTATGTAACTCCTACTTTCATTATAATCCTCTTTCTCCAGGCCCAGAGGCTAGGATGTGTGTCAATTTTCATGGGCAGTTTAATCAGTAAGGATTTACATGCTCTGCAAATAGGACTGAAACAAGTCAAATGGAAGGAGGAAGGAATAGGGCTCTTTTGTCCTGTCCTTCACAACACAGCCTCTGACAGGGATCCAGGGTTCTTCCCTGTTTTGTGCAGGTCTGGCCTGGTCCTCTGGGGACCACCTATAGCAGTGACAACAAACCCAGAGTAGGAGTCATCCAAGGCGGACATGATGCCACCCTCCATATGCTGGGGGACTTACTGCATGCAGGGTCTTAGAGCAGCAGTCTGAGAGACCGAGTCAGGCCTCACTCCAGAAAATAGGAGCAAGTCAATCAATGAGGGTGCCTGGCAACCCATAGGCCCTTCTCCATCAGAGAGGCCTGGCCTTTGTCCTGTCATTGGTGAGAAGGCATCTGCTCACTAGGCCCTGATGGCAACCCTGGTGAGGACAGAGGACATGCATGAGTTATGGCGGTCAGCCATGGAGTAGAGGGGAGGCTGCCTGGGAGAGAGGAGTGGTGCCCCTTGGAGCATCAGAGGGCTGGAGTGGAATTTATACCTAGTTCTATGCCCTTGAGTGTTATTCCCACTTCCGTTTTTTGCTCATATATATGGACATTAGCCAGAATGCCCCAAGGTTACTTGGGCTTTCTATTTGGCAGATGGACATCAGCTCCCAGGGCCTGAGACCTCAGGGTATATTCAGTGTCAGAACGAGAAGGAACAGGTCCCTGTGTCCACCTTCAGGGCTCCTGCTGCTGCCTGCAAGGGATGCTGTCTCCCGTGAAATCTGCCACTTTTATCACATCAGTTCTTTTCTTCGGTGACACTCATGTCCCAGTGGGACCACTTATCAGCATGCCCTGTTACCAGCAGCACCCGCCTCAGTCTTAAAGCAGGAATTATCTCCTACTATCCAGGCATTCTTGGTATGGGGCGCTTCATGCTGGATAGCCATGGAATCCCCTCTGGGGCTATACCAGCCCTTGGATATTAAGGCCCTGGCCACATTAGGACTATCCTTCACATGCCCAGGCCTGAGCTCATGGAACTGACTTCAGGGGTCAGCAACTACCTCCTTATAAGTCCTCTGGATATCTCTAGGCATAGTCCTTCAGAATGGATGACAGGGACAATATGAGGTGGCCAGGGAGAACTCTGAAGCTTCTGTACTTAGCTCCATGATAAACCAAATCGGTACACCTTTCCCCTCCGGACAGTGCTTGGAGCTACATCATATCAAGACAGGGATGGGCACAGTGATGCTTTGCCTGGAAGTGGGTGAGTGGTTTTCCAACTCAGTTTATAGCGTCCGTGGGTGTCAGCAGCAGGGCAGGCAGCACCAGAGGGGAGAGTCTTCCCTGGCTTGGCTCCTCTACCTCTCTCTCTTTCAAAAATCAGCTCTTTCAGTTCTTGTTCTAAATGCCCAGTGCTGTCGGAGACACCTGGACTCAGAGCCCACCTGTACATGAAAGCTGGGCTAGAAGACTCTAGGGCTCCTCAAGTTCAGGGGTCCAATATTCTTATCCCTAGACGCAGAGCTCAGAGCCAGCTAGAGGTTCCTGAGAACTCAAGGGGCCCTGAGCCAGGCTAGTAGATAGACGCTTTTTGTTCCAGTCTGCAGGATGCAGCTCACAAAGGTCTTTGGTGGCTGCTGAGAGGAGCTGGTCTGGCCAATTCCAATGGGACAAGTAGAACTTACTGGCAGAGGCCTCACCTCTGGCAGATTTCTTGGCCCCATTAGCCATAGAAATGGCCAAAGGCTGGGTATAACCCACAGTTCTAGGGTTCTGAGAATTGTGGCCAGCTTTCTGTGACCTTGGACTTGCTTTCTCGATCCTTTGTTGAAGCCTTTGGGGAGAGACTCAGTCACCACCTTAAGGAAAGGCACTCTCTTGATCTATGGCCTTACCTGTATTCCCTACAACCAGGGCAGGCTGTCTCCATACACAGTCACTCATTCCAGCTCGGGCAAAAGCTGCATTGCATTTCTTCAGAAATCACAGAGCTCCAGCCACTGCAGAATTGCTGGCAAGCCCACACCAGTCCAGGCTGGGAAGATAGCTCTCAACTACCAGCCATTCTAAGTCAATGGAATGCCCCATCCTCGGCCACCCAGCTGAGCCCGGGAAGCCCATGAGACCCAGCTTCATACTCTTCCCTTCAGGAACTAGACCACTGGGAGGAAAGAACCCAGCATCTAAATAAACATATTCACTTAGGATAGCTATCTTGAGAAGTTCCTTGCTTTCTTACTTTTCTGTCGGCTTAGTGACCTCACATGGGATCCAGGGCAGCAGGACGCGGGGTGAGGTGGGCTGGTAGGTTGGGTGGACTCGCTGACTCAGGAACAGCCTTCAGCTGTCTAGGACAGTCTTCAGGAGGCCATGAGCAGCTTCAGCCACTGCTGTTACTAAGAAAAGCCCAAGGATAAAGACGGCTCATGCCTCCCTGCCTAGCACAGGCCCTAAGGCTGGGGGGAGGTATGACTCAGGAGATCCTTGAGACTTGGGGAGGAAGTCAGGTCTCACTGACTGGGGGTGTGTACAGTTGTCCCCTAATTTGTCAGGATAAAGAGACCCTGGGCTCTGGTTGCTTTCGATTGTGTGTAGGGGGGGTAGGATACAGACTGGCGAGCCTCTGGGACCCCTAGAATAGGGGCATTTTGCTTGTTCAGGTACAGAGGACCAGGAACATACTTAGAATCCCTTGCTGTAGTCCCCTGATTTAATTGTGTGTGTGCGTGCTTTCCTGAGATGTTAGTCATGGTCACTGGATTCTGCTTTCTCTACTCTAGAAATTTACCATTTGCTGGTTGCAGGGCCTTGACCTTGACAACTTCTTGTAGAGCTTTGTCTAGAAGCAGGAGCGATGAACTGAGCTCCATAGATGTCCTAGACTCTGGAAGGACCTGGAGTTCAAGAGGCATGATCCCACAGAAAAGTGACTCTGGGTCTCATCAGGTTAGACCAAGTCAGCTCGTGTGGGAGGTCGGCATGAGAAGCTAACTCCTGAGACGCTTTAGTGGGAAGGTACACTTGGGCTTCCCACTCCTTGTCTCAGTCCAGAGTACCCCCACATGGTCTCCTCTGTTTTTCCAGAACCATCGCAGGTGGAAGGTAATCACCAGGTAGGGAAAGTGGGTCAGCTTTCCAGGCTCCAGCTGGGTTTTCAAGTCCTACCCTGGGGCCCTGTGGTCCCTAAGGAGTCTATGCTCTCATCTTAGACAGGGACCTGAGGATCCCTCAACATCACAAACATGGCTTATTCTAACCCAAAACATGCATGTGTTCCTATGGCAAACACAGCTTAGGGAGCTGGAAAAAATATATGTATATATGTACATATACATATATACACATACACACATATATGAAGTATATACCAATACGCCATTTCTGAGTGGGACTTTCCACTCTTACAGCCACACAGATGACTTCCTCTCCTATAACTACCATTAGCAAGTCATTCACATATAAATTCACACATCCAGAGCACACTCATTGAATGCAGACATTTAGCTATCAAGGATGCTATCCTCCTATCCAAAGCCCACTTAAAATGAACTTTATCAGTTGAACAAAACTTGTATTCTTGGTATTTCCATTTGCTAAAACCCTCAATGGTCCTAGGTATTCACATGTGCTTTAGGCCTGTTGATATGACCTTTCTTCTCTCTCTCTCTCTCTCTCTCTCTCTCTCTCTCTCTCTCTCTCTCTCTCTCT
>JADRCD010200495.1:0-14868 GCA_019843815.1 Montemys delectorum | reverse complement strand
CACACACACACACACACACACACACACACACACACACACACACACACAAAGGTTTTTGGGGGTTGGGGTAGGAAGACAGCTGCCAGCCAGCATATCCTGTCTGGTAAGTTTTAGGCCAGTGAGAGACCCTGCCTTTCAGGAAGCAAGGTGAATACCAGAGGGGTGACACAGGAGAGGTTGAACTCTGGTCTATACATGCATGCACATGCACACACAGAGACAGATAGACACACACACACACAGAAACATAGAGAGAGAGGGAGAGAGAGGGAAAGAGGGAGGGAGGGAGAGAGGGACAGGGAAAGGGAGAGGGGGAGGAGGAGGAGGGGAAGGAGAGGGACAGGGAAAGCAATATCTTTTGGGTCAAGAGCCAAATTTCCAGACCAAGCTGTGAGCAGGGAGAACATCTACTTCTCTGTAGGAGGGTAGGAAGAGGGCTGCAGAAACAATGCCTGGGTGAGGAGTAGGGAACAGTAGCAGGAGTAGGGGCCTTCAGGAGGGTGTTGGGATATGAAGGGTCATGGGTTCACGTGGTAGAAGTAAGGCAAGTGCTCTTGAATCCCATGCCTTGCCCAGAAAGCAGAGTGTAGATCCCAGAGAGGGCTAGGATAAGAGAGAGGAAGGATGTAAGATCCAGGAATGGAGTTCCAGCGTTGTCCTTGCATCTTCCAGCAGACAGCCTGGCACAGCCTAACGTTCTCGCTGGGGCCGTGGTCTGAATGGTTCCCCTCAAGGGTTAGCCTTTGAAAACCTACCCTAAGGTGAAAGTACGTGAAGGTGGGCACTTTTGGAGGTGATTATGGCAGGAGCGTGGAGCCTTCCTGAAGAGGCTCAGAACACTATGCCAGGTTTAGGTGTAGCCAGGAGGTACATATGGTTAGAAAAGGACTTCTCTCAAATGTTAACTGTGCTAATGTCCTGACCTTGGACTCTCTGGTTTCTAGAAGTGTGGGCAATAAATGTGTGCCATTTATAAGTGGTCCAGCCTAAGGTATGCCACAGTACCAGGGAGGGGCTAACACACCCAGATAACAGGATTGCTCTGCTATTTGTTAAATCCCAAACTAGCCTCCTGTCTTGGCATCGCTAGCTTCTTTTCCTGGGTTAATATTTCATCTTCCTGAGAGTTCTTATTTTTTAAGATTTATTTTTATTTTTAAAATAAATGCGTACATTTGTATGTGCACATGTGAGTGCAGGTACCCTCAGCGTCCAGAAGAGGGCGTTGGGTCCTCCAGAATTGGAGTTATGGGCAATTATGAGCTATCCAGTGTGGGTGTTGGGGTCTGAACTTGGATCTTCTGCAAGAGCAACATGCACTTTTTTTGGTTTTGTTTTCATTTTTTTTTTTTTTTTTTCTTGAGACAGGGTTTCTCTGTGCAGCTCTGGTTATCCTGGAACTCCCTCTGTAGACCAGGATGGCCTTGAACTCAGAGGTCCACCTGCCTCTGCCTCTTGAATGCTGGGATTAAAGGCGGGTACCACCAACACCCAGCTATGCAGTATGTATTTTTAACCAGACTTGACATTGCTTTATTTTTTTTAATCATATCTGTCTCTGTGTACTATCAGGAAAGTACAAAAGAAGAGGTCTGCTTCCATCCCAGTTCTTAATGCCCTGTACGCAGGAGATACTAAAGAAATGCTTATGTAGAGTCTGCATAAATAAATGAATGTTCTCTTATGGCTCTACCCAGCCTTCCCCAAAGAAAGAACACTTTTGTTTGCTGCTCACTCTTCATGGTGCACCCTACCAGCCTGGCTCTGGGCATGGACCACGGACATGGGGTTCTAGAGGGGCACTGCAGCCTGGCTCTGGGCATGGCCACTGAAGACATGAGGACCTAGAGGGGCGCTGGGATGCTGGAGGGCTAACAGGAGATGCTGCCCCTCAAGTCCAGGCCTAGGGAGACAGTCTGGCCTCTCTGTGGGTGGGGATCTCAGCTTATGGTTGGCCACATTCAGACTTTCTAATAGGTCTGTTGAGGAATGTGGAGCCTGGGCAACATGCCTGGAGTGGGGATGGAATTTACTGCACCCAAGGCTTCCTGAGTTTTAAGGTCGTGAATAGCGACTCACATACTTTTGTGGGGGTAGATAGGAAAAACACCCAAGTCAAAACCTACAGGAAACAAACTGGGGAGGGCTGGAGGCAGAGCCTAAAATGCACAAGATATACAGGCCAGAGCCTGGGCAAACAGAGCAGGGAGAAGGGCCAAGGCAACCCAGGGCCTTCTAGAGAAACTAGAGCCTAGAACATTGCAATCTAGCTTCAGAATACAAGCTACCTCACTGGTACCAGGGCAGATAAAATGTAAGGGAAATATAGGATAGAAAAGGTGTAAGGCTTGGCATGGCTACTCAGACAGGCCCGTCACAGATGCTGTATGTGTTTTCCTGCTTTCTGTATTTAACGGTTCTTACCCTGTCTGAGTTGCGACCACCACAGGGTCACCAATCATATCACGATTCATAATAGTAGCAAAATTAAAGTTATGAAGTAGCAACAAACTAATTTTATGGTTGGGGGTTACCACATCATGAAGAGCTTTATTTAAGGGCATTAGGAAATTTGGGAATCATTGACATAGAGGCTTCTGTTCTTTTAAAGGGAGGAGTTTAAACAGGGACCCCCCCCCTCTTCAGCAGAACCAGGAAGGTTCTCCTGCTGTCAGCTGTGTGCCCTTGCAAACCGCCATACTACGGTAGAGACTAGAATGGCTGTTGAGAGCTGTTAACGGCACAGTGTTATATACGACCTCTTCCACCCTGTTCTTAGACATCATCAGCACTCCCTTTAAAGATCGTTGAGTCTTAAACTGGGGAAAGCTCTTCCGAGAATCCCTCTGGGTAACTGGGGTAGCAGGTCTAACATCTGCACTGGGCAGCATTCATAGCGGTTTGAGCTGGCCCATCTTTACTGAACTCAGAATTTCCTCTGAGGCGGAGTAAAAAAAGCCTGCCTCCCAACCCTGGCTGCCTCCAGATCCCAAATGTGTCTTCTACCTGCTGACCCTTCTGTTATGGCCAACAGGTGGTGGGAACTCTTGCCTGGGGTCCTGGGGTTCCCACTAAAGGCATCCTGTCAAGGAAGTGACTATGTTCTGCAGGGTAGCCATGGTGAGCCACCATGGAGGGCAGGACCCCCAGCAACTCTGGCCCCCCAAGCCACCGCTCTAGGGGCATCACACAGACACAGGCTCTTCTTGGCCCTGCAGTGCCCTGGCAGTCCTATTAATAGCTCAGCTACAAGCCTAGCCTTCTTCAGAGTTTCCATTTCACTTGCACCAGATCTGGCTGTCCCTGTGGGGACAGCTTTCTTGCACAACAAACAGCAGAATCAATATGTCTTTCATTAGGGGAGGTGTAGGGTCTTCCGACTGCAGGCCAGGCCCTTTTTCCTTTTCCTGACCCAGGCCTGAGCCTGGGAAGGGGAACCAAAGGCTACAGGTACACACGTTTTCTGCCTCAATCCAGCAATTTGACTACACTGAATTTAGCACACATTTACCATGAACCTTCAATGTTTCAGAGCCAGCAAGGCCAGGAGAGGACAAGGATGAATAAGATGCACCTTGAGTCTAGGTGTTCACACTGAACCAGGAGGTGGATGCCAGAAGACAGACCCATAGACCAACTGCTACAGTGTACATGGAAGTGGGCAGTTAGGATATGGCTGGAGACCCAGAGCCTGAAGTACCTGTCTCTAGACACAGCCCTTCCCTTCTCCATACCTACCCAGGGTGTTCTTAGTGAGCCAGCTTCCCTGGAGGTGGGAGGGGGTAGTGTGTGTTCCATGTTGTGTATGTGTGTGTGTAAATGTGTGTGTTGGGGGGTGGTTATGACCGCTCTGCCTCTGCCAGTGGGGCCTGGACAAGCTCTGATTATAAATCTCAGTGCATAAAAGGTCCTGGGGGAGTTGGTTAAAGAAATAAATCTTGGCCACAGCCCTGGAGACGCAGAATCAATAATGGCTGGTATGTCTAAGGGTCTGCCTAGGAGATGGACCCCTCAGGGGCCTGGGAGCCCTCCAATCACAGGCAGGGAGGTACAGTGCTCGACTGGGACATCTGAGGCAGAAGCCTGGGAGAAGCTGTGAGAACTACTATCTCTGTGTGAAGAGAAAGCCACACACAAGACAACAGGCTGCCCTGTCGGTGTAGCACATAGTTCCAAGGCCTGACTGCCCCCAGGGGATGCCACTAGACCTCCAGTGGGTGGGTATCCCAGTGGAGCAGGGGGGACAAGTAGAGGCCATTGTGGTACTGAGGTCTATCCCCAACTGTGTCGGGGTGCTTTCCCTTGGACAAAGGGGAGAAAGAACGATCTTATTTGGCTTTTTGCCAAGTCAGTTTCTCTGGACTTGATGCCTGACTAGTCTAGAGATTGTGACAGGAAGATGGGGACATTCTGGCACTGGCGGGGGGGAGGGGGATGTGTTCAGGGTGTCAGGGCACTCTTAGGAGTGAGGGCCAAATTGTAAGAGGTCACTGTGATACTGACGGGCTGTGCGGGCCACTACAGGATATACTGCACAGGCATGGTCGGGGTGCAGAGAAAATGAATCCAGAAAAAAACCTGCTAGAAACCACCTGAAGAGGGGTGGTGGTGGTGGAAATCCCAGGGGTTGGGAAGGGATGAGTGTGTGTGTGTGTGTGTGTGTGTGTGTGTGTGTGTGTATAGCATACAGGCTGTTCCATCCCGAGCCCCTAAATTATCAGTCAGTAAAAACAAAGCCACTTTCCCTGCCCATGTCCCAGGATTCAAGGAGCAGCAGCACTGAGCAGGGCCACACAGACTTTTAGACCCCAGACACGGAACAGCTTAGTCGGTATGTTTTAGGGTAATAAAAGAAGCTAATGGCGAATGTTTCCTTCCCCCAGAGCTCCGATTAAACTCTGGAATATGGGGGACACGTAGGCTGCCGAGGACACGGTGCAGTTAGAATTCTGCCAGCAAACAGTCTAAAATATTCATGAAACATGGGACCGGGCCTGACGGTTAACGCTGCGATGGGTTCCCTCCAATGGAGAGACAAATGGGCACCAAGCACTGTCATCTGTCCCTTTGATCTTTCCAGGTCCCACCGTGGAGCAGAGGGTGGGTGGGGGTGGAGGCAGGGAGGTTAGGGGAGAGGGAGAGAGGTCTTCATGCTTCTGTCTCCTTGTGAGAGAGTGAGAGGAGGGGGATTTCTTCAGACTATGAGGTAGAGTCACGGGTCCTTCCAGCCTCCCTCCATCAGTGGTTAGTGGCCCTCTGCGCACCTCCCACCTCCCTCCCACCACACACTAACCTTTGTGAACACAGCATTGTTATATGCACAAATCTCTCCAAATGGCAGAGCAGGAAAAGGAAAATGTCTTAGGGAGAGAGAGAGAGACAGAGAGAGACAGAGAGAGAGAGAGAGAGAGAGAGAGAGAGAGAGAGAGCGAGCAAATTGGCTTTTGAGAGAGAAGAGGGGAGAGAAGGAAGCCACTGGCTCCTGACTGGATTGGGTTAGGAGCACTGTTGGAGAATCAGCACACAGAGAGGGAAGCGCCCCTGAAAAACGGCTGCCGTTTAACAGGGCGGCTAATTAAAAGGAGCGACATGAAAGGCCTTTCCATTTGAGTCTTACATCTTACCATGCAGGGAATCAAACATACGACAGACAACACCAGAACAAGGGGATTTATCCCCCAAACAATGAGAAGTGGCAGAGCAGCCACCGAATTAGTGGTCTGGTGTCCTTCTGTCCAGTGGATATGCCGGGGGTGGCTCTAGGGGCTGGGGTCACAGGGAGGCAGGAGACAGTGAGTGCAGTGCCTATGGTACATGTTCAGTGGAGTTTAGACTAAATGTGGTACTGTGTGTGCTGAGGGAGAGATGTTCCTTCTGCCCAGGTGGTTGCAGGGCACTGAGAGGAGCAGATGCCCCAAGCATAGGGTTCTATTCCTCCTCATCACACTGGCTAAGTGAATATTTTCTGAGGTCATCCCATGATCCTTTGTGTGTGTGTGTGTGTGTGTGTGTGTGTGTGTGTGTGTGTGCGCGCGTGCACATGTTCGCGTGCGCCCTTGTCTGTGGATATGGTGCAAGCACACATGTAGAGCTTGAAGTCAATCTTTGGAGGGGTTTCTTGGTACATGTTTTTTGACACAGGTTCTCTAAATAGGTTGGCTAATTAGACTAGGCAAGTCAGCCAGGTAGCCCCAAGAGTCTCCTGTCTCAGTCACTGGTAGTTCAGGCAGATGCGCTACCACGAATTCTCAGGGACCAAACTCAGGTACTCATGTGTGTGTGTGTGGGGGTAACCACTTTTACCATTGAGCTGTCTCCCAAGCCCGCAGAATGCTTTTTGACAGCAACAACCTCTCGTTCAAATGAGGTAGGAGCAGGGGAACGGCTACACTCTGGGGATAGAATTTCCTTTTAGGAGGAGGGGGATAAAGATCGTTCAGAACTAGATGGCAGCAATGGTCGATAGTCTTGTGAAAGTTCTAGACATGCTGAATTATGTACTTTCAGATGGTAAATATTATTTTACGTGTAGTTTATCATAACTGAAAATAAACCCAGGGTTTCCTGAGGTCACACTGTCTGTGAAAGTCCTACTTAACAGTCACTTCGTGAGTTCTTCCAGCAATCCCCAAGCCTGTGTTGTCGAGGGAGGGGGAGGTGTCCCTAGAAAGGTCAGTTGTCCCCATCCTGTCCCACAAAGTTCTGTCTCTTAGCTGGCCAAAAGGTTGAAGAAGCCTATGGGGCTCACATGTCAGCCATTGCCTCCGAAGGCCACCAGGCATGGCTCTCAGCAGCACATCCTCTCGAGCCCTGCTTGCTCTAATTTTAAACTCTTTCCCATGGCAAAGCCACTCCGCCTCCCGAATAGAGGCTGCGATTGCTTAGAAGTTCATTTCTGGGAGGGTGGCTGGTGGCTTGGCATTGTCTCCTTCCTGTCACCCCTTGAAGCCTCCCAAGTGCCGCCTGCCCCCCAATATTTTGCTCCCTCTTACATATGGGGCCCTCCCCTTGGTGAAGGAGTTTACTAAGCCAAAAGTCTGGGCGGGCAGGCAGGCAGGCAGGCAGGCAGGGGTGGGGTAAGGAGTGAGAAGCTGGGGAGAAGAAAGGAGGGGCGGAAGAGAAAGTATCAGCAGAGACCAAGGCTAGATCCTTCCCTTGGGTTTGAGCTTAGCCATCTCCTCCCACCCCTGGCCTTGAACTCCTTTGAGCTGCCCCTTCCTGTGACTGTGCAAACGTTCAACTTTACCTTCACGCAGCCACCAGCCGGCAGCCAGCAATCCATCTGTTAACACACTGGCCAGACCGGGGCCTGGTGGCATCGAAGTGACCCAGAAGTAGGTCTAATCCTCTCTTCTAAATGTGCTTAATACCATCGATAATCTTGTCACATAAATCTCCTGGTTAGCAGTGAGCTGCAGCTATCACCACTAGACTCCAGGAATCTTTCAGGAAGGGATTCTGCTTCCTGCCATCTCTCTCCTTACGCCTGTCTCAGCTGCCATGTTGCTGAGCGCTCTGGAGAACCACCCTGACCTTCCCCGGGCTCCTCTCCCACAGCAGCTGCTTGCCGATTAGGCCAACTAAGCCCAGTTATTCCCTCATTCCTGAGCTTTGCTGAGGGCCTGCATCTTTGGCACATGTATATCCCTGTCATGGTCATATCCTCTGTGGAGTCTGATACCAGGCTTAATTGCATTGTTTCAAAGGTTGGGAGAAACTTTCTTTGGTGGTGGTGGTGGCGGAGTTGCTTATGTGTTGGTGTGTGCATATGAGTTGGGGTGTATATTGGTGTGTGTGTGTGTGTGTGTGTGTGTACACATAAGTGTACATGTATGCACGCAGGGGCACATATATGTGTAAGCATGTATGTGCAGGTCAGAGGACTACCTCAGGTAGTCTTCCTCAAGCACTGCCTACCGTGGTTTTGGAGACAGAAGGTCTCACTGGCCTGGATCTTGCCAGTTAGGTGAAGGTAGCTGGAACCTGAGCCCCAGTGATTGTTCTTCCAGTTTGTCATCTCTGCTGCTTAAGGTGATAGGTGTGTGCCCCTATATCTTTTTTTTTTTTTTTTAAATGTGGGTTCTGAGGACCTAACTCAGGTCCACACCCTTGCAAGGCAAATATGTTATTGACTGTACCATGTCCCTCAGTCTACTTTCTAGACAAAATGCTCCTTTCGTACGTTCTTATCTATCCCCTAACTCCAGTAACTCTTCTGACCTCTCTGCCCACAGCACACTGAAAGCTTTGCTTCAGTTTGGTCAACTTGGAATTAATGTCACAAAGACAAACTTCACTGCCTATGTCTTCCTCCAAAGAAACTCAAGTCATTACATTACTTTCAATACTTACATTATTTGTGTGTACATGGAGAAGCACCAATGCTATGTAAATGCAGCCTCCCTATACCTAGGGCTTCTGCATGCTAACCCCTCGTGGGCAAAGCAGGTGTGTGTGTGTGTGTGTGTGTGTGTGTGTGTGTGTGTGTGTGAGTGATGCCTTCCTTCAGGGCACTGTGCACAGCACTGCTGGCTATCCCTGAGTGACTAAAGAACAAATACCCCTTGAGTGGTGATGACGGCTGCCCTGCCATGGCACTGGGTTCAGCAGCAGCTGGGTAAACAAGTCAACTGCAGTCTAATTCCATGCCCAAACTTCAGGGCCACTGGGTAAAGCCGCATCACAGATGCTAGGGGCCGGCAGAAGTCTGCTTGGGATCCCACATCTTCTGCCATAGGCCCGTAAGCCTTGGCTGACATTTGGGTCCAGTTTCCTCTAGGCAGGTACATGGGTATGCCAAGGCCTTTGGCACCACAGAGGGCTCGCTCTGAACCATGGACACACTTCCTGTGGTAACTGTGCAGTGAGCAGCTGAAACAGCCCACTCAGGGACAAACTCTAACGGAAGGAGTGTCACATCCGCAGATTCATGAGGAGTGTCACGTTCACAAATCCACCCCATGTATATGTGTGTGTGTGTGTATGTATATATGTATATATGTACACATACATATGCATATATATGTATATATACACACATTCTTATGGTATAGAGAAGCAGAGATGGTGACAAAGAGAATGTTCTTGTGAATGACCATGGTAACAAGAGGAGAACGGTGAGTATTTGCAGCCTTTATCTGGCTCTGTGTGGTGTTTTGATTTTAAGAACTTCCTTGGTGGCTCTCTCAATTTGAATGAGCATCAGAGACTAATCATGTTCATTTTCTTTCTCTGACACAGCAAGAAATCCCCATGAAGGCTTGCTGTAAATGGAGGCCATGAGGAAGTCTCACCCCTAATTCCCGACTCTGTACCCTTTTGCAGACTCTGTACACACGGAGGTGGTGTATAAGCCCTCAGCATTTCCTGAGGGACACTGCTGTGGGTAGCAAGGGGTATTTGCTAGTGGTGCAGATTTCTGTTTTAATTGCCCTCTGGAAGGCTGCCAAACTGGAGTCCATATGTTCCAGAAACAGGCACACAGTCTGTAGGAAGCCAGTGAAAACATTCTACATGGAGAGAAAGGTTGAAGGTGTTTCCTTTCCACACAGCAGTGAGGAGGCCTGCAGGTCATATCTGCGCTGGGCTTGAATTCACAGCCCCACTTCGGAGGGCCTTGGGCGATGAAGGACCACAGACTGAGCAGAGGTTCATCCTCTTATGGCTTGGGACCAGAAGTCCAAAGTCAAGGAGTTGGCTAAGCTAGATTTCTGGAAGAATGCTTTCCTTCAATTGGCTTCTGGTACCTCCAGGAGTTCCTGGACTTTTAATGGCCTCACTCCAATCTCTGCCTCTGGCTTTATATAGCCTCTTCCATCAGCTGCTAGATCAACCCACTTGCATTTTTTTTTTTTTTTTTTAGAAAGCCTATCCTTGCATTAGACCACACCCCAGCTCTAGCAGAAATATCTGAAAATGGCCCTTTGATAGGTGATGGACAGTTCTTGGAGGTTGGGGGGAGAACAAGAGAGATAGAAAGGGAGGGGAAGGTTTTTCAAAGCTAAGAGAAAGATGGGCCTGACCACTGAGCCAGGTAAAGAGGGTAGGTACACTAAGGTGATGGCTAAAGAACCTCTGTGGGTGAAACCTGAGGGGTATATACAATCTACCATGATGTAGCCATTCATTACACGGAGAGTACCCTCACTCTGCCTTGTCATTCATTCAAATATTAGAGAGAAGCGTCAAATCTCTTTGGGAGGGACCCATCCTAAAATACAGCTCTGTTCTTTTTCTGAGTGAGCTCGGGCACTGAGAAACCTCAGTGAACTCACAAGTGAGGTGGAGGCAGATGTGCCATGGAGTGTAGACCTCCCTCTATCAGCATCTGGCATTCCGAGAAGGTCCCCATAGTGGGAAACAACCCAGGCAGCTGACAAAGCTGTTGCCAGCCCGCCAAACCTCCCTCTCTGTTCCCTGAACTGTAAGAACCTTGGGCCCTCTCACCTACTCTTAGCTCAGTGCTGAGGCTTAGAAATGTTAAATAACAATAATAATAATAACACATCTGAGTGTGACGCTTTAATAGCCGATCCATCACTTCCCTACTTTATTTCGGAGACTTTAAGAACGGTGCCCTTCCTGCACAAAACATCAGGGTGCATTTATATTAAAAAATGAAACTAATTAAAATGTTTGAAAACCATAAACCACCCCACCATAAAACAGCAGCAGCCCTATTTTTCCAGTCTAAAAAGATTTTTCTTCTTCATTTTGTGTCTGCTTGGATGAACAAACCCTGGAATGGAAAGGGCTGGAGGAGGAGGCAGAAGAGGCAGCATCATCCCCGGGCAAGGCTGCTGGTGAATGTTGGCACCAAGGAACTGCTCCATGCTTTGTTGGCCCCGTAGATGTGTATGTGCGTCCCCACTGTGTGAAGCATCTCCTTGTTACAAACGAATGAAGCCATTCTCTAACATTAAAGATGATTTCATACAAGCCCCACTTAAGTAGGTCGGTTGTGAGAACCTGCTACATGGCATAAATATGAAGGTTGGTTGAAATCATAAAAAAAAAATAAAGGATCCAAGATGGTGGAGGGGAAGACAGGGTGAGCTGGGAGGTGAAGAGCACAGTAAAGATCAGCCATAAATTAGCAAGGGCCAAAGCTAGGTCAGGCTGTACCATAGCACAAGAGATGCCATCCTAAGAACAGGAAAAATCAGCAAGTCATTGAATGTGCACACCTTCCATCTTCTCGGATGTCCGCTTTTCAGAGGAATTTATCCGTAAGGTAAGACTTGCAGTTCACATAGAGTCACTGCCACACCGACAGCCGTGGCCTACTTACTGTTGGCCCAGTGACACACTAGACTTTTTGCTTGGCATTCCTTGAACACACCCAAAGTTCCTGAGAGGTTTTGCTGTTCTCAGTTTAGAGATGAGCAAGAGAAAGCCACAGGATGGGGGAACACCTAACCAATGGCAGGAACCCCAGGCTTCCTCACCTAATGGCCTATGCTCTCCTTGGCCTACGCTCTGACTCACACCTTTCTAGGAGACATGTTTTCTACAACTCACCTGTGCCAAGAGCTGATGTGTGCAACTGATACCTAGCTGGGACTCTGTGTGTGTGTGTGTGTGGGGAGGCCTATGCAGAGGTGAGAGACAAGGCTTAGGGATGTTAGTATAATATATTAATTGGGATATAAAGAAGATTGATGGAAGATAGGACACTGGGAAGAGGAGACTCTGTCCCTCTGGTGAGATGCAGTGGGGACCTGAGCTATGCAGCAGGAGAAATAGAATGGATGACAGACTGTTGACATAGTGGGAGGTTGTTCTTTGATACTGGGTGGGCAGTAGTGAGGGAGGAGAGGGAGAGGGAGGGGGCAAGGTGAGATGTCTTCCAGATTACACAGCTAGGTGGGTAGCAGGCCTGGTCCCAGAGCCAGGCACACAGTAGGAAACTATAGTATAGCGGGAGACACAGAGCTGAACTCTGAGCATTTTACTTTGGATGGGCTTCAGAGAAAAGAATTTGAAACTAGAATCAGGGAGTTTGAAGGACTTACTCTGAGTTCAAACCTCAGGTCCCATGTCTTATAAGCTACAACACTGAATAAGCTCCTCGGCTTTCTGAGACTCCATTTCCCAGTGTTAATGAGGGCACTTACCACATGGTTTGTTGCAAGATCTCAGATAAAAATGTGTAAAGCTCTTGACACTGTACCTGTCCTGGTAAATGCTTTTACATAACAAGACAGAAGAAGAAAAGAAGAACACACTACTATATCCACAACCACTAACACAGAACATGGGTCAGAACTTGGGATTATTGAGGACACAGGTTCTGGATTTGAGAGGTGGGGAGAGAGTAGGTGATCTCTCATTTCACGGGAGCATAGCAGCCACTCCACAAAATGCCTTAGTTTGGGATTCCTTTAATCAGAGAGGAGGTGTGTGCATTCCAGTATGGATGTGACTTATCTGTAGAAAATTGGCTGCTACCACCATGATGCCATAGGGAGAACAGGAGGCAGCCATGGAGATGCTCAGAAATGAGACCACTACTGGGGAAAGGCTAAATAGATTGCAGAAGTGCATAGCTATTTTTTTTTTTTTGAGGCAAACGGATTTCCATGACTACACCTTCTACCTACAAATCAACGTGACCATTCAACACATATTTACTGAGCACATAACAGGCAAGTGTGAGGTAGGAGCAATTCAAAAACCCAGGAAGACAAGGTCTTTTGTCTCAAGGACCTACATTCTGGAGGGAGACAGATGAGTAGAGAGGAGAAGCTCGCACAAAGAAGGCCATGGTCAACAGAACAGAGTACAGAGTGCATCTTAGACACCATTGTCACAGCTTTAAATTATGTAAGAACCCCTGCAACTCAACAAAATCAGCAGGACTGTGATTTCATTTTATAGAGGAGAGGAAACTGAGCAGCTGAGAGAGGAAATTAACAGGCTAAAGTCACACAGGATGCAGAGGAATGAGGATTCAGACTTGGGTCATCTGATTGGTCAGGGCTGCTAACCCATAAGGTGTGTTAATTATGTTCACAACTGGTGTGCATGAAAGGATCAGTTGGTTGGCCCACTGGGACTGGCTGATGTGGTGGGCTAACCAACTAATCCTTTCATGCTGTGTGTACAGATAACTTGTTGGACCTGACTGCCTTCCAGGCATCGGCCTCCTCTCCTCCCCCTCCTCCTCCTCCTCCTCCTCCTCCTCCTCCTCCTCCTCCTCCTCCTCCTCCTCCTCCTCCTCCTCCTCCTCCTTTTCTCTCCTCCTATTCTCCCTTTTGTAGCCCTTAGGCACACCATCAGACAAAAGTCAAAGGGGAACTTGCAGAACAACCAACATGACATGGTAGAAACAAGCCATTACCAGTGCCCTGCTGTTTCAGAGTAGACTCAGGATCTCTTGGAGCCTCTGGGTGAGGATGTCAACCATAGAGTGTATTCAGAACAGTCATAACCAAAGACTGTGATATACAGACCCGTGACTCTATCTCCTAATCTCCACGCAGGTTGTCCAAGGGACACCTCTGCTCCAAGCCAAGTTCTTGGACTTGATACATGATAGAATCTGGCCCCATCCTGGGAGCTAGGCTTATCTTCTATGGAGCCTGAGCTAAACTCAGGGATCCCAGTGGAGCATCCTGAGAAACTCTAGGCCACCTTTCAGTCATAGCCTGTGGGATCTAGGCACACAGACACAGACAGCAGTGGTTCAGCAGGCCGGGATAGCAGGGCCGGGGAGCAACTTGAAAACGGGTGTCGGCCAGCCAGCGTCCATCCACCAGAAGCTGCTGGTATATGATTGATAGCCTGTCTGTGGGTTTGTTGGATCTCAAGTCTTTGTATATGAGGAGCCCAGAGGTAGGTATGCGGTGGAGAGGCAGCTGCTAACTCTGCGATGCTCCCAGAGCCCACCTGGATGCCAACCGTGAAACTAATGTTGTTCTAGGATGGGAGACAAGGGACATGGGATATCTGGACTTGGGAAGATTTGGCAGGAGAAACACAGAGTCTAGTGTTGGATGTGGCAGTTACTAATTTCTGCTGGGAGGAAGCAAAATGCTCATTTTGCAGAGGCTGCAGACCTGCCAGGTGCACATCTTCCCTGCAGGACTGTCAGATCAACAGACGTTGTCAGCCTGGTGGGGAAAACGGCTGGGGTCTCAAAAATGGATCATCCCAAATTTCGAACACCGGTTAACTTCCTCAATTATTTACAAGGAACACGATGTGCTGTAATGAAGTCTAATTCACGATGTGCTTTAATGCCTTTATAATACAATATTCTCAACATTCTTCCCTAATCTTAGCAGATGACAAGTTGCCACTATTGAATTCCCATTAATATGAATTACGGGTGCAATATATTTTGCCCAATATAATTTCCTCAGCCTAATATTTTGAGGGAATGTAAAGCACACCCTCAGCATATTTCTGACACAGGAGGTGATGATGGGGCGGGAAGTTGGCTCTTTTGTCAGGTTAGGTATTCCTGGCTGGGTGTGGAGATGTGCGTGCTGGGTAGAAGGCAAGATTCTACCACCTGGATGTTGTATCTTCCCTCCTCCATCCCCTCTTCTCATCATCAGAACAAGGGAAGATTCTACCCTAAGCAGAGCAGTCCTTGTATCTCGACTTCAAATGCAGGACTCGGATATGGAGGTCTTAGGTGTCCCCTTGCTGGCCATGTAACCTTGGATATCGAGTGACATCCCAGAGATTATGTAAGAACCTCATATAGTTCTGAGGACACAGTGACAAAAGGCAAAACCTCTGAGAGTCGTGGCTAGCTCATAGCAAGCACTCAAACACCTGTGACAGAGAAGATGACAATGGAACAAACATTTTAGGACTTGGCTGGTTGGGTGGCACTCTTAATTAGTTCCTAAGATG
>JADRCD010200494.1:36052-46898 GCA_019843815.1 Montemys delectorum | reverse complement strand
AGACAGGGTTTCTCTGTGTAGCCCTGGCTGTCCTGGAACTCACTCTGTAGACCAGGCTGGCCTCAAACTCAGAAATCCACCTGCCTCTGCCTCCCAAGTGCTGGGATTAAAGGCGTGCACCACCACCACCCAGCGGTAATTTATTTTCATCAGTACAATAACATTCAATTATTGAAGGGTATCTGAATAACCCATTAAAGGGTTATTTCCATTGGGCAGTTACTTCCAATGTGAACCTTTAAGATGTCTCAGTGGGTAAAGGTACTTGATACCAAACCTAAACATCTGAGTTTGATCTCTAAACTCCTTCAAATTGTCCTCTGGGTGGACGGATACACACACACACACACACACACTATGAACCTGGTTGGTGGATGACGGTCTATTTCTCTGATTGCAGTCAACATAAGCATTTTTTCACATAGATGCAAGCGATAAAGTTTGCTTTTCTGTGAAATGTTTTGCCTAACTGGCTACTGTTTGCTACTTTTAACAAATGAATATTTTGCCAGACAGTGGTGGCACACACCTTTAATCCCAGCACTTGGGAGGCAGAGGTAGGTGGATTTCATGAGTTCGAGTCCAGCCTGGTCTACAGAGTGAGTTCCAGGACAGCCAGGGAAAAAAACCCAAAAAAACAAAAAAACAATGCTTTAATTAATTCTTTGAGAATTTTATACATTGCATCCTAATTCTCTCCCTAGCTCTTTCTAGATGTCCCTCTATTTTATGTATTTATTTATTTTGAGACAGGGTCTCCTATTGCCAAGGTTAGTCTCAAAATCTCTATGTAATCAAGGCTAGCCTTCAATTCCTGATCCTTCTGGTTCTGCCTCTCAAAAATAGGAATTATAAGCATATGCTATGACTCTCAACTTCAGTTTTTTAAAATAAATTTTAGAGGTGGAGAGATGGCTTAGTGGTTAAGAGCACTGACTACTCTTCCAAAGGTCCTGAGTTCAAGTCCCAGCAACTACATGGTGGCTCACAACCATCTGTAATGAGATCTGATGCCCTCTTCTGGTGTCTGAATACAGCATTTTTTCACATAGATGCAAGCCATATATATATTTATATATTTATATATAATACTTATATATAATAAATAAATAAGCCTTTAAAAAATAAATAAATTTTATTCCTTTAGGTATTTGATTTTAAATATGGTATGTGCAAGAGGTTAAGGAATATGTCACTTTAGCAGGTGAGAATAGGTAAACTCACCTATTTGTGAATGGCAAATCACACACAGCAGAGGGTAGATATGATAAAGCATTGCGTTCTAAGCTAACTGATTTGTTTTTTTAAGGAGGCCATAAGCTAAGCATGTAGATTCTCTTTATACCTGGTGAAGCATTACAGATAGATGGGTCTTAGCTGCTGTGGCTGGCAGTGGTGGTGATATTCTTGGGGCATATAGTGGCTGTGATGTTCTGTGTTCCTCAAATATTCATCAGCCTTCCATATCTGTTTTTGATGGGTGTTTTAGCTCTGCAGTGGACCAGAAGGGAGCAAAGAAGCGGCCCTGACGATGGATCTCCTGCCATCAATCTCATGGGTGTAAAAGTGGGAGAGATGTGTGAGGCCCAGGAATGGATTGAAAGGTTGCTGACCTCCCAGGACCACCACATCATTGAGAACAACCATATTCTCTACCTTGGGAAAAAAGAACACGGTGTGCTGGCTCAGCTCCAGACAAGCTCAAGCGTCTCCATTTCAGAGACCGTTAGTCCAACAATGGCAACTTTAGAGATTAAAGGTCCCCAGGCTGGCCTCTTGGAAGCGGTCATGAAGATTGAATGCATGCTGTGTGAAGTTCTGGAAGAAGTGGCAGCAAAAAGGGAGAAAAGTCTTTGGAGCTTGTCAGGTGAGTGACTGCATGTTAAGTTAAAAACTCTTGCTAGGCATTGCGCCACATACCTTTTATCCCGGCACCTGTAAGGTAAATCTGTGTGAGTTCCAGGCCAGGCAGGACTACATATATGGCAAGACTGTCTCAAAATAAATAAATACATAAAAATTAAATGAGGAAAAAAGTTTCTTAAATTTTAAGTAAATGTCCTTTGAACTAAAGGATGATGGAGGTGTTAGTATTGGTTAGTATTGGTATTAGTTATTGACAGTAAATTTGTTAAATCAGGGCAAAGCAGTAATATTCCAAAGTGCTCTCTGCAGATAGAGAAGAGGGGACAGAAATGGGAAGGAGCAGAACAGTGAACTCTGATCTCTCCAAGCCAGGTGGAATCCCAACACACGGGAGAGAGGGAGAGAGGCAGGAGGATCTGGCATTCAAGTCTACCCTCAGCTACAAAGTGAATTGGAGACTAACCTGCCCTACATAATATCCTGCATGAAAACAAAACAGTCAGCTCTCCCAAGTGTTCCTTCTGATCCCATATATTTGTGTATTTGTGGGTAATAGACTGAGTGAAGAAAATAAGCCATTCTGGCTCAGGGTCAGGTCATTTGCTTTTCATGAGTGGGAGTATAAATACTTTTATTTATTCTCTGAGACTTTCATACATGTAGACTATGTATTTTGGTCATATTTACCCCTGTGGGGATGACCCACAAGTATTCTATTTACTGGTTTTTATGTCCCTGTGTTCTCAATTGTTAATTGCTGGGCCAGGCTGCACCTAGCTAGCAGGATACTTGTCACTTCTTTGCCTGCTCCAAAAAAAGGCAAGCTGCTGTGGGGAAGGTCACATATCTCCCAGGGCCAACTGGTTGAGTTTGCATAATAAAGAGCTGGGGATTGGGGGCTGGGACTAGGGCTTGGGCAGAAAGATGGGCAGGAAAGAGACATTCTTGAGAGCCAAGTGGAAAGACTCAATGGCAGGTAATTTGGGCTAAGTTTGGGTGGGCTAGCCAAGGAACAGCCCAGCCACAGGCCCACAGCTTTAAACTGAACAGGTGTCTATGTGTCTTTATCATTATTAAACCTCAAGCAGGACCAGTCAAAGGCCCACAATATCTCCTCCACATTTCCTTCCAACTTCATGTACTTTTGAAAAAAGTCCACTGAGTTCAATTGGAGCCTTCCTTCCCTATGCACGTGAATCTAGTGCTATCCAGTGGACCATGAGCAACCGACTGGGCTACATCCCTGAGGAAAATGGACTCCTCCTCCTAGTAGCCATCAAATACCATAGTTCCCTAGGGAGGCCAGTTCCTGAGACTTTCCCCTTTACATGCTCAAATTTTGACTGGCTTGATTTTCTGCATATCTGGTACAGGCAGCCACAGCTGCTGCGAGTTCCTGTTTCCAACAACTCTGTTATATCCAGATTTCTTTTCTTTTCTTTCTCTTCTTTTCCTTTCCTTTCCTTTCCCTGTTTCCCTGTCTTTCTTCTTTCCTCCCTCCCCCCCCCCCCCCCGCCCCCAAACTGGCCTTGAACTTATTACATACCTATGGATAGCCTTGAACTCCTGGTTGTTCTGCTGTGTGGCTCTTGAGTGCTGAGTTAACAGGTCTCTGCCACAGATACATTATCAGTGCTGGTGAAATGAGCCAATTGAAGCCAAATTAAAGTACTTAGTAAAGGCAGGTTTATTAGGTACAGCTCTCCGACTGGTTCATTGAGTTGCTGTGCAGATGAGGGGACAGAAAAGTGGGAGCCAGAGAGAGAAAACAGGCACAGAGAAAGGAGAGGGGGAGAGAGCAAGTGCTCCAGCCAGGCAGTGGTGGCACACACCTTTAGTCCCAGCACTTGGGAGGCAGAGGCAGGCGGATTTCTGGGTTTGAGGCCAGCCTGGTCTACAGAGTGAGTTCCAGGACAGCCAAGGCTACACAGAGAAACTCTGTCTTGAAACAACAACAACAACAACAACAACAACAACTACAACTACAACAAAGAACAAGTCCTCTGAACTATTGAACCAGCTTGTTATTCCCCCCCCCCCCCCCGTTCATGTTTTCTCAATTCTTACTTTTGCAAACTGGCTCATTTCCCATAAGCAACATAACCATTTACCATGTTCATAGCATTACTGTAGGGAGAAAAATATCATTAATATCTTGCCCCCTCACATCTTTGTAGTCTAATGACCCAAGTCATCAAGAACAAATTGATCACCTGTCCATTTTATCCTGTGACTTACTGTACTGCAGTTCTAGCACCAGGGTTTTAGGGCAGAAGCTCTGACCACAGTAGCCCCAGGAGACTTAGCCCAGCCAGCCTTTCCAGGACTCAGAGCACCGAGTAGTGAAAAGCAAAGAAAGATTTCATTAGTTTATATTAGGAAGAAGAAGGGATAAAGGTTCCCAAAGCCTTCAGTTTCTTCTTCTGGTAACTTATGTGAGCTTTAGGGTTTTTGTTTTGTTTTGTTTTTTCGAGACAGGGTTTCTCTGTGTAGCCCTGGCTGTCCTGGAACTCACTCTGTAGACCAGGCTGGCCTGGAACTCAGAAGTCCTCCTGCCTCTGCCTCCCAAGTGCTGGGATTAAAGGCGTGCGCCACCACTGCCTGGCTAAGCTTTAGGTTTAATGAAAGGATGAATTATAGGACTGGTCACATAGCTCAGCAGTTAAGAACTGAGTCCTACCCTTTTGGAGGAACCTGCCTTTGATTCCAAACACATACATGGTCACTAAGAATCTTTAGCTGCAGTTCTAGGGGATCTGATGCCCTCTTCTGGTCTCTGCTTGTACTGCAAGCATACAGTGCACAGAAAAGCACACTTGCACATAAAATGAAAATAAATCTTGAAAGAAAAAAGAATACTTTGCAGGGTGGTGGTGGTGCATGCCTTTAATCCCAGTACTTGAGAGGCAGAGGCAGGCAAATTTCTGAGTTCGAGGCCAGCTTGATCTACAGAGTGAGTTCCAGGACAGCCAGGGCTACAAGAGAAACCCTGTCTCGAAAAAACAATCAAACACACACACACACACACACACACACACACACACACACACACAAAAGAAAAGAAAAGAAAAGAAAAGAAAAGAAAAGAAAAGAAAAAAGAATACTTTGAGGGTAGACAGAGAAAGCAAACCGTCCTCATCAACGCTTTTCCTAACCATCATTACATCAGCTCAGGGTCTTGCAAGGTGGTTTCATAAACTGTTGTTAATAACAGTTTTCTTTTTTCTTTTGTTGTTTTGTTTTGATTTGTTTTGTTTTGTTTTTTTTCGAGACAGGGTTTCTCTGTGTAGCCCTGGCTATCCTGGAACTCACTCTGTAGACTAGGCTGGCTTCGAACTCAAGGTGACTTAAACTCTTTATTTCATCAGCATGCATATACCAGGCATGCATATACTGCGATATCCACCTGCCTCTGCTTCCCACTGCTGAGAGTAAAGGTGTGCACCACTATTGCCCATCAAGAATTTGTTTGGGGGCTGTGGAGAGATGGCTCAGTGGTTAAGAGCACTATCTGCTATTCCAGAAGTCCTGAGTTCAAGTCCCAGCAAGTATATGGTGGCTCATAACTCTCTATAATGGAATCTGATGCCCTCTGTTGGCATGTAAGTGTACATGCAGGTAGAATTAACATTTTTTCCCCTGTTTTCATAGAACATTGAAACAAGGTTTTATCTTACTCTTTTTTTGTTTTTGTTTTTGTTTTGTTTTGTTTTTTGTTTTTTTGTTTTTGTTTTTAGGACAGGGGACCAACCAGCAAGGAAAACCAGATGAATGGAAGAAAATGGAAGAATCGTGCACATTTCAACTATACCCAGTATTTTTAACTCAGGAATTTCAGGATCGAAAGAAACAGTTTGAAAAGTGTGGCTTGTGGGTTGTGAAGGTATATCTCATCATAAAAGGTTCTGGTTTACCTAGCTGTTAACTGGTTCTGTAGCCAAAATAAAAATCCTCCTGCCAAGGACTCAGCCGCTTAGCCTGAGAGTCTGGAATAAGACCTGGTGTGAATACAGGCCTGGAGGGTAGAGTTGGAATCAGTAGACAGACATGATGTCAAGACAAGCACAGCCACAGATTCAAGATGTATGAGGAAGTGTTGACCACTACAGTGGAAAGCACACAGTGTTTAGCTTGCCATGCTACCTCTGTTTACCCACTTTTATCTCACTAAACCATTAGCTTTAATGGGACACATACTATGTCTGTAGGTCCTTTCAGTACCAGTGACTGCATATGCCGATGACACAGTGGAGCTGTGCATGTAGCAGGACAGGCATGCCTGATGTGTGTATGCTGTTGAAATAGAGAGGCCCCTCCAGTTAGTGTCTGAACAAGGTAAAACTTTACTTCTCATCAGCAGGGTGTGCTATTCACAAAGCAGAAGAGCCAGTACACTGGGCGGGAGAGCTTACTCGGCTACATTGTAACACAGGTGGAGACTGTGTCCTGTTGCCATTGACAGCGGTCTGACCTCACAGTCTCTGGCTTAGCTAGCTTTAAAAGAAACAGTGAAAAGGAGGTAAAGGGTCGGGCGGTGGTACCGCAGGCCTTTAATCCCAGCACTTGGGAGGCAGAGGCAGGCAGATTTCTGAGTTCAAGGCCAGCCTGGTCTACAGAGTGAGTTCTAGGACAGCCAGGGCTACACAGAGAAACCCTGTCTCGAAAAAAACCAAAAAAAAAAAAAAAAAAAAAAAAGGAAAAGGCGGCAAAGGAAAGAGGGGTGGGGGAGTGCCAGTGCCAGTGCCTAAATTACTTAAGCTCCGAGAACGTTGCCTGGCCTTTATAAATAAAAAGTTTTATGGGGGGGGGGGGGGGGGAGCATCTTCGTAAAAGTCTTTACTAGGTAGAGGAGATAAAAAGATTTGAATTCCTTCTCATAAAAGACTGTCAGGAAAGACTTCTATTTGAAGTCTCCAATATGTGGAGGTCAGGAAACCTTAGCTGTTGTCCTGCCTTCGGACTCTTCTTACCTTGTTTTTCAAGACTGCATCTGTGGTGGTTTGAATGAGAATGGCCCCCACAGGCTTGGTCCACACTTCCTGTAACTACTTCAGAAGGGTTTGGGGGTGTGGCCTTACTGGAGGAGGTGTGTCACCGGGACTGGGCTCTGAGGTTTCAACAGTTCTGGCAGCCAGTCTTGTTCTCTGTTACTGTTCTAGCACATGCCTGCTTCCTTTAATGATGATCATGGAGCAAAACCTCAAAAACGGACAGCGAGCACTAGTTAAATGCAGTCTTTTATTATAAGAGATACCTTGGACATGGTGTCTCTTCCTATCAATAGAATAATAACTAAAACAGGGTCTCTCACTTTTACTTGGAACTTGCTAGTTGGGCAAGCTTGGCCAGCCAGTGAGCCCCAGGGACATATGTTGGGATTACAAGCACGTGTCACATGTTTGGCTTTTTAAAATGTAGAGCCTGAGGACTGAACTCAGGTCCTCATGTTTTCAAGCCAGGTGCTAACCAAGCCATCCCCCAAGCCTGTGAATTTTTATTAAACTACTTTCTTTTGAGACAGTCTCATGTAAGCCCAGGCTAGCTTCATACTTGCTATGTAGCTCAGATTGTCCTTGATCTCTTTCTGATCCCCTGTCTCTACTTCTGGGTCTATAGGCATACAACTGACATTATTACATGCATTTATTCAAAAAGGGGATAGGTGATTTTGAAGAGAGAGAGAAGCCAAATTAGGAGAGAACTGAAAAGTAAACTTCATATATTCCATCCATGGAGCACATGTATCTTTCAAGCAGTGTAGGAAACAATTTAAGTAGCCATTTTTCAGAGCATCAGTTCTCTTCTCATCTTTGCTTACAGGTGGAGCAGATAGACAATAAGGTGCTGCTGGCTGCCTTCCAAGAGAAGAAGAAAATGATGGAAGGGAGGACGACAAAGGGATCTGGGAGCCGAAGGTTGTTTCAGCAGGTCCCACATCAGTTCTGCAACGCTGTCTGCAGAGCTGGCTTCCACAGGCTGTACTCCACATCCCATGGTAGGTGTCGGCCTTGTCCTTGAGGGCTTCTTCAGGGCTGCCTATGTGGGCACAGGCTAGCAGACTGCATGGCTGTAGGGAAGGGATCCTTCGCCCCTGGGCTTCAGGGGTGAAGTCTTTTAGAAATGGTCCCTCTTCTATCTTTTCTGTCTTTTGTTTGTGGGCAATACTTTGATGCGATGTATCAACGGTTCTGATTTTAACCTTGTTCCTGTTTCTATGTTCTAACTATCCTGTCTGCAGAGAGCACCTTGATGTGTCCCTTTCCTACCTTCCTCACTTCTACAAAAGTATCCATATCAACTCCGAGTTCCTTAGTCAGAAGCTAACATTTAACTTAAAGTAATTTAGTTACTTAAGAAAGTAACTTGAAGAAACTTGTGTCTTGTGTCCTGCTCCACCTTTTTTTTTAGACAAAGTCTGTGTTGTCCTGGTTGTCTTGTAACTCACAGAGATCCGCCTGCTACCTCCCACCCCCCCCACTGGGATGTAAGGCATGTGCCCTCATGCCGAGCCCTTCCATCCTTTATTTCCTGTGAATGAAGCAAGTATAATCTGGCAGATGAAGTACCCCCTCTGGTATGAAATGGATTGGGAGAAGTGTAGTGATAACTCCCATTTTGAAACAGGAGAGGGAAAACACAGAACGAACACTTACTGTGTGCTGCTGGACAGGATTACTCAATAGCCTTTGTCCCTTTCTAGGTCTACTGCCTAGAGAGGGGTTGCCATTAGTCTGCCTCACAGGCTAGAACATGCTCAGGTTATTGGAGCCAGATTACAGTATCTCCAGCAATATGATTCCTTAAAAGATTCCAAAAGCTCAGTGGTTAAGAGTACTTGTTGCAAAATAAATAAATAAATAAATAAATAAGAAGACCAGGGCTACACAGAGAAACCCTGTCTCGAAAAACAAACAAACAAAAAAACAAACAAACAAACAAAAAAAAGCACTTGTTACTCTTGCCTTCCAAGAGAAGAAGAAAATGATGGAAGAGAGGACAACAAAGGGATCTAAAAAAGGAAGATCTAAAGTCCCACAGTCTTTACATATTAAAAGTTCAATCAATTTAAAATGTCCAATATCTTTTAAAATTCAAAGTCTCTTAACTGTGGGCTCCACTAAAATACATTCTTCCTTCAAGAGGGAAAAATATCAGGGCACAGTCACAATCAAAAGTAAAACCAACTGGGATCCAACTCACAATCTTCTGGGCTCCTCCAAGGGCTTGAGTCACCTCTCCAGCTCTGTCCTTTGTAGCACACATCTTGTTTTCTGGGCTCCAGATGCCTGTACTTCACTACTGCTGCTATTTTGGGTGGTCATTCATGGTACTGGCATCACCAAAACACTGTCATCTGCTGTAACTAGGCTTCACCAATAGCCTCTCATAGGCTCTCTTCATGGTGCCAGGCCTCAACTCCTTTGCATGACCCCTTCAGTCCTGGGCCATCAATTGCAACTGAGGCTGCACCTTCACCAATGGCCTTCCATGGCCTCTCACTGTGCCGAGCCTCAGCTGCTCTTCAAGACCTCTTCATGCTGTCAAAATCAGTATCACCTGGGTGACTCTTACACATTACCAAGTCCTGCTGCAGCACAAGGTACAACCTTGGCTATCTCTGGAACACAACCTCTTTGTGCTCTCAGAAAACACTCCCCAGAAGATGTTACCTCAATGATGCTGGTCTCTTCTTAATCACCGCTAATTTCTTAGCTCCAGCTAACCAGCATCAATAGTCCCAGTAATGCAAAGTTCTCTCTTTAGTAGTTCTGGTATCTTGCTAATCACAGCCCCAGCTAACCAGAACCACAGAATCTTCACAATCAAAACAACATGGCCCTGATAAGAGTCTTTAATCTTCCCTCTGAAGTTTCACAAGCCAGGCCTCCATCTCTGCACTGTTCTCAACAAGATCTTCCAAGCTCCCACAGACATTTTTATTTCAAGAACCCACCTGCCGGGCCGTGGTGGCGCACGCCTTTAATCCCAGCACTTGGGAAGCAGAGGCAGGCAGATTTCTGAGTTCGAGGCCAGCCTGGTCTACAGAGTGAGTTCCAGGACAGCCAGGGCTACACAGAGAAACCCTGTCTCGAAAAAACAAAACAAACCCAACCAAATAAACAAACAAACAAAAAAACCCACCTGGTAGTTCACAACCATCTATTACTCCAATTCCAGGGAATTTGATGCTCCCTTCTGATCTATCTAGGCACCAAGAACATACTTGGTACATGCATGCACACTGATGTAGGCCAAACCACTCACATATAAAAATAAAAATGAATATATATGTATAAATGTATGTGTGTGTATATATACATATATGTATGTATGTATGTATGTATGTATGTATGTATGTATACGTATATATACACATATATACATAGCAAGCAGGGCTGGAGATAGCTCAGAAGTTAAAAGCACTTGTTTTCCACAGGACCAGGGTTTGATTCTTAGTACCCACATGGTAACTCATGACCATCTGTAACCCCAGTCTTAGAGGGATCCAGTGCCCTCTTCTGGCCTCTGTGGACTCTACATGCACATGGTGTACAAACATGTACACAAGCGTTCACACAGACACATAGAAAATAAATGAAATCTACAAACACACAAAAAAATAAATTGAAAAATTCAGCAAGTAGGAGGGTTCATTTGAGGTCAAGTTCATGTCTTCAGGATCCCACAAGGGGACACAGGATCCCTTTTGCAGGATCCTGGTAACGTCAATAAAACAATTTAAGAAATGGCCTCAGTAAGGGAACTCAAAGATTACTTTGTTGGAGCCAGAGAAAATAATAGAGTAGGCAAACAGAAGTCTGTGCATTGGCCAGGAGTGGGGGAAGTGGAAATAGAAGGAAAGTTACACTTGCTGAGCTTCAAGTCCAGACAGCAGGCAGGCTCAGCAGTGGGAGCCCGTGGGTCATAGGACAAGGTGGGGGAGTGAGCTCAGGAGACAGTGCAGACAGGCTTAGGTGGG
>JADRCD010200494.1:0-36042 GCA_019843815.1 Montemys delectorum | reverse complement strand
GGGGGAGTGAGCTCAGGAGACAGTGCAGACAGGCTTAGGTGGGGGAGCGAGCTCCGGAGACGGTGCAGACAGGCTTAGGATTTGGAGGCGGTGTTAGGCTGGGGAGGGGAATGCTTGCAGTTTCTGGGTCAGAACTAGTTACATCTCTTTCTTATTATTTTGGTTCTACCAGCTGGAAGAAAGGATATTTGAACGCAGAGAACTGCTCTAAAAACTATCATGCTTTATTTTCCTGTCATTTATAGCTTAAAATCAAAACAGAAAAAGACATGTTTTCAGTCCTTCAGGTTCTCAGCCTTTTGTTGAAGAAAACCTTCTCCGAAAACTAAGCTATGGAAGCTAGAATTATAAGACCATGATTTCCTTATTATATATAAATATTCCTGAATTAAAAATAAATATCTCTTAAAAATTAAAAAAATTAAAAATAAATATCTCATATATATCCATATATTAATATATGGATATATTTTTATATGTGGATAAATATATTAAAAGGCTTTGTTCTCAGCTTTATCTTTTTTGTCCTTGAGACAATATTAAAAAAAAAGCTCTTGCAATGAAACTTTTATTTATTTTTAATCTCAGACTATTATTATTTTGCCACTGTCTCTTCTGTGTTTACATTTCAGGGAGATCTCTTTGTGATGTTTTCAGACCAAAAACATCACCATAGCCATTTATCATGGACTATTCAGTGTGGCAGCAACCCATGTCTGCTGAGCACAAGATGTGACTAATCTGAATTGAAATGTACTTGTAAATATAAATAAAATAGATACTGAATTTCAAAGCCTACTATAAACATAAAGTATCTCCTTGGTGAAAACTTTTTTTTTTTTTTTTTTTTTTTTGGTTTTAAGGCATTTATTGTAGAAAGGCGGAGAGAGGGAGAAGAGTAGAGAAGTAGAGGGCAGCCGTGGTCACGTGGAGCGAGGGGGAAGGGAAGGGGAGCAGGAGGGCAAGAGGCAAGAGTAAAAGCAAGAGGGTTAGAGAGGGAGCAAGAGAGCAACTTCTCTGTAAATTCTAATTGTGTGTTCTAACGTAAAACTGTTGCTGACGGTATCAGTGATATTCTCCGGGGAGCAACTTAGGGTGGAGATCATTAATTATGTGAATGTCTAGAGAGAGGCTAGCACCCAAATAGACATCATCTACCAGAACATTTTTTTTTTCTCTTTCAGACCCAGTTTATGGAGCTGGCATATATTTCACCAAGAGCCTCAAAAAACTAGCAGACAAGGTCAAGAAAACCTCTGGTACTGACAGGCTAATCTATGTGTTTGAGGCGGAAGTGCTCACAGGGTCTTTCTGCCAGGGTAATTTCTCAAATATCATCCCTCCGCCACTGAGTCCTGGGGCCCTAGGTGTTCATGACAGCGTAGTTGACAATGTTTCCAGCCCTGAAACCGTCGTTGTTTTTAGTGGCTTGCAGGCCATGCCCCGGTACTTGTGGACTTGTACACAGGATAGGACATTCTCACAGCACCAGATGTGGTCACAGGACTACTCATCAGGACCAGGAATGGGCTCTTCCCTGCAGCCCTGGGGAAGGGTCTCAAATGGCAGCCCTGTTTAGTGTCTACATCATTTTAACAAGCGGAAGGAGTTGAGAGAACTGACAAAATGATGAGTAACAGGTTACCTGTTCAGAATGACTGGGTCACTAAAGGCGCCGACTCCACACTAGTATCTTAGTGCCTCCTTCACCTTTACCTCTAGGCTTGATTTGTGCAGATAGCAGCTAAAACTTCCTCGCTGTCTTTTCTACTTGACATCTTTTATCTCCTTTCCTATAGGTGACAGCAAGAATACTTTACATAGAACAAGGATATTTTTTTCAAGCCAGTTATTTTCTAAAATGATAGCACAAACTAGGACAACAGGATGATTTCAGGTTTTCTATATAATTTTATAAAGTGCTTTGGATATCCAAATAAATCACCTTTAAACTGGCTGTGAATCATTAATGTGTGAAATGGAATGATGTAAACTCTCAAGGGACATCAAGAGTTTAATCATATCAAACAATGCCACTTGATGCTCAGTATGGTGGCGTACACCTTTAGTCCCTGAACTTGAGAGGCAGAGGCAGGAGAGATCTCTGAGTTTAAGGCCAGCCTGGTCTGCAGAGGGAGTTCCAGAACAGCCAGGGCTACACACAGAAACCCTGTCATGGAAAATCAAAACACCCACCTTCCCCATAACAAACAAAACTCCAATGCCATTCAACTACTATGTGGCATTGAGGATTAACTCACCAAGCATTTATTGCTTACTACAAGTGCTTCAGTCACTTTCTAGATGCTAAGCAAGACAAATATCCCCAAAACATTTTAGCCTGAATAATCAGAAAGGCAGATATGGACACATGAACCAATATGAATAGATAACAGTCAAAGGAGGATTACAGGTGAGAGCAGGACAAACACACCAAGGACTCACAAGAAGCTCCAAAGGAACAGAGACCAGAAGGTAAGGGGGAGCAGAGATAGAAGAGTGTAGCAAAGAGAGTAGCTCTTATATGGACTGAATCCACCCCGACTGGGGTTGAATTTGACTTTAAGGTGCTATTTGTAATAGAGAGGCTGATCTTGCCATCTATGTATTGCCCATTGCCATGTTCATATTTACCTGTCATTCTAAACCTCTGACTTCTCACTGTTCAATCTTCAACTCATAAGAACATTCTCTTCTGTTCTTACCTGAAGCTGTATTCTCCTTGTAAGAAACATGCTTATTCTATTATATGGTACGGTTCTAAAATCTGGGCTTCATACTATTGGCTTGAAAGGTCTCCTACCTTGGTCCTTTGCTTGAGAGGTCCCATTCTGGGTCTGCCATAACTGGGTCCATCAACACAAAGTAAGAAGTTCACATGTGGTGATGGCACACGCCTTTAATCCCAGCACTTGGGAGGCAGAGGCAGGCGGATTTCTGAGTTTGAGGCCAGCCTGGTCTACAGAGTGAGTTCCACGACAGCCAGGGCTATATTGAGAAACCCTGTCTCGGGAAAAAAAAGAAAAAAGAAAGAGGCAGAGACTAAAAGAAGACAGCAGTATCCCTTTAATATTATGAAAAAAAAGAGAAAAAAAGAAGTTCACAGGGCTAAGACAGTGGACCATTGAGAGCCTGTAATACTCATTCCTAAGTCAGCCATTATAGGTATCTAAAAATCTCAGATTTCCTGCTTACGGAGAGTTCTGAGTCTGTTTGCAGAACACAGCGGGGGTTTTTTTTCCTGTCTTTCCTCCAAACAGACTATACTGCAGTTTGGCTAGAGACGCACTCGGTGGCAGTATGCTTGCCTCTCTTGTGCGTGGCTGCAGGTTCAATCTCTAGCATACACACATTAAAAAAAAAATGGGTGGGACTGCTGTTGAGATGGCTTGGTAGGTAAGTCACTTGCTACCAAGCCTGATGACCTGAGTTCGATCCCTGGGGTTCACATGGTTCAAGGAGAGAACTGATTGCTGCAAGTCGTCTGACTTCCACACAACCTCCAACCCACTTCCAATAAAAATAAATGTAATAATGTGGTGGTTTGAATAGGTTTAGCCCCTACAGACTGATGCTTGACCCACAGGGAGTCACACAATTAGGAGGTATGTTCTTGTTGGAATAAGTGTGGCCTGGGGAGGAAATGTATCACTGTGGGGGCGGGCTTTGAGATTCTATACTTAAGCTCTGCCCAGTACAGAAGGGATTCTCCTCCTGGCTACCTTAGGATCAACACCACCCATAATGAGATCTGACCTTAGGCTCATAACTACCCATAATGAGATCTGACGCCCTCTTCTGGTGCGTCTGAAGACAGCTACAGTGTATTACAGCAGAGCAAGCAGAGCAAGCAGACCGGAGCGAGTGGGGCCAGAGCGAGCAGGGCCAGAGCAAGCAGGGCTGGAGCTCACGGCCATCTGTACAGCTACAGTGTGCTCATACACATAAAAATAAATAAATAAATCTTTAAATAAAAAAAAAAAAAAGAACAGCCAAAGGGTGACTACTTGTCAAGACAGTGTGGCCTGCATGTGTTGACTGAGTGGTACCAAGCTGAGAATGAGAGGACATGTCATCTGTGAAGAACACAGAAGGATTAGTTCTACACTTAAAAAAAAAAGTCCTCAGATGGGCTGGAAAGATGGCTCCATGGTTAGGAGCACTGACTACTCTTCTAGAGGTCCTGAGTTCAATTCCCAGCAACCACATAGTGGCTCACAACCATCTGTAATGGGGTCTGCTGCTCTCTTCTGTGTCTGAAGACAGAAACAGTGTAGTCACATATATAAAATAAATATATCTTAAAAAGTCATTAGAAAAAGGCAAGCAAGTTAAATTGTACTTCCTAAGTTTCTTTACTTAAACTTATTTAAAATTAAACTCCAATTTTGCAGCTTCAGATCATGTCTATACTTAATAACAATTTTCTTTATGGAAAGATGCGACAGGCTGGCCAGTCTGGGCCTCCCTTAACCCGCAGGGGAACAGGGTCCTAGTCAGGTCAACAAGGTGTTGGCAAAGAAATGACCCACAGAAAACACAAGGGAGTGCAGAATCTAAGTGTATTTGCACAAAGTAAAAATCAGGCTTATAGGGCTGGAGAGATGACTCAGTGGTTAAGAACACTGGCTACTCTTCTGAATATCCTGAGTTCAAATCCCAGCAACCACATGGTGGCTCACAAGCACCAGTAATGAGATCTGATGCCCTCTTCTGGTGTGTCTGAAGACAGCTACAGTGTACTTACATATAGTAATAAATAGATCTTTGGGCCTGAGAGAGTGGGACAGGAGCAAGCAGAAGTCCTGAATTCGATTCCCAGCAACCACATGATGGCTCACAACCATCTGTACAGCTATAGTGTACTCATATACATAAAATAAATAAATCTTTTTAAAAAATCAGGCTTATATAGTATACAGAAACAGGGCGAATGTCAGGGATCATGTAGGCAGGTAGCTGTCACATCAAAGTCAGTAAGATCAAACAGCCAGGTGCAAAGTGGAGGAACTGTGGTGTCCTTCCTGCTGGGCTATGTTGGCAGCCCCAAGATAAATTCTCTGGGTCTGTCTAGGCAAGCACCTGGAGGTCCCATTCTAGCAGTCCCTGAGAATATCCTTGGTTGTAACATAGATAATTAGTGATGGAAGCCCTTCAACTTCTCTCTGGTATGTAAAGCAATTCTGTCTTGTGTGGGACTGCTAGTGCCTGACTTCTATCTCTAAATCTGGAGACACCCTGTCTGATAAGGCAGCTTCCTTGTAAAAAATTCCAAGATAAGAACAGCTAGGAAATCAGTTAGGATCATTGAAACACTGTGGAGGCCAGGAAATAATGTTCAATCTCAGTTTTAGCTATTTATGAATCATTTCTTGGGGCACCTTTATGCCTGAATAAGAAGGCATGTTGACTATTAGAAAGACTAATCTGGAACACATCTGAGTTAGGAGATGCCAGTGACTGAATACCCAGGAGGCAAGCTCTCTTTGAAGCCGTATGTCTCTGGTCCGTGATCAGGCCTTCAAGCCTGACACGCAGACTTTACTGGAGTAGATGAGTGGGCGTGCTAGAAAGAGGTTTTACATATGGTGAGTATTATTATTTTTGCAGTCCTAGGGACTGAACCTATGGCCTTAGGCATGCTAGGTCAGTACTCTCCCACTGACAATACTCTAGTCCTAGAAAGGATATTTAACTTATGGCGACATACAACGCACATCAGAATGCCTTTTTAAAAAGATTTATTTATTGTTATATATAAGTACACTGTAGTTGTCTTCAAATACCCCAGGAGAGGGCATCAAATCTCATTAACAGATGGTTGTAAACCACCATGTGGTTGCTGGGATTTGAACTCAAGATCTTCAGAAGAACAGTCAGTGCTCTTAACCGCTGAGCCATCTCTACAGTCCCCAGAACACCTTTAAAGAAGCTTCTAACCTGCTTTATTAGTAAATAAAACTTTCAATACTCTATGTTTGTGTACTGTTTAAGAGAAAATTTAGCTTGATGTCATTACAATGACTATAAGAACCACTGCTATGCAGGCAAAAGAGCAGAGCTGCAAGTCAAAATTTCATATTTGACAGTATCAGCTTTACCAGAGAGAGAGAGAGAGAGAGAGAGAGAGAGACAGAGAGAGAGAGAGAGAGAGAGAGAGACTGACTTCCCTTGAAGGCTCCAGGCAGTTCATAGAAGTGTTAATGGAAAAGGAAACAGAAAAAAATAAAAATACTCAACCTTTTCAGGACAGAAATACATTTTTATTTAATACAGATACTATGTATTTAATTAATTCTTATATTATTCTTATATTTATATACTTTAAAGTACAGACTAAGAGGCTGAGTTTAGTTGGTAGTGCACTTGACTAGCATGTGTGAAGTCCTAGGTTTGATTACCAGCACCACTGCATAAAAACAAGTATGCGAAAAGAATACAGATTAATATATCCTACAAAGTCTAAACGGGAAACAAAGAATTAAAATAAGTTGCTGAGGGGCTGGCAAGATGGCTCAATGGGTAAGGGCACTGACTGCTCTTCTGAAGGTCCTGAGTTTGGATCCCAGCAACCACATGGTGGCTCACAACCACCTGTAATGAGATCTGACGACCTCTTCTGGTGCGTCTGAAGACAGCTACAGTGAATGACGCAGGAGCAAGCGGGGCCGGAGCAAGTAGGGTGGAATTCAATTTCCAGCAGGTAGCTCATGGCCATCTGTACAGCTACAGTGTACTCATACACATAAATAAATAAAATCTTAAAAAAAAATAAGTTGCTGAAGCAAAGGGACAGAAGCATTATTAAGTTGCCACACTTTCGTTATACCTGTTACTTAGTTCCTGTGTTTATTACTAACTGCCATTTTTAACTAGGCCTGTTGCTATTTTTAGTAACAGGATATATGTAACAAAAAAGAATATAGTAGATTATATAATTCCAAGTAAATTTTGTATCTTTTTTTTTTTGTCATTGTTGTTTTGTTTTGAGACAGGGTTTCTCTTTATAGCCCTGGCTATACTAGAACTCACTCTGTTAACCAGGCTGGACTCGAACTCAGAAATCTGCCTGCCTCTGCCTCCCAAGTGCTGGGATTAAAGGCATGCGCCACCACTGGCCAGCTAGCAGGTTTTTTTCCCAGCTCATTTTGCAGAGGTTTTGAGACAGGGTCTTGCTATGTAGGCCACAGATCTTCCTGCTGGGATTAAAGGTGTGTGCCATCATGCCAAAGTATGTGCATTTGTGCGGGCAACCTTGGGTGTGGTTCCTCAGAACTGTCCACCTTGGTTTTTTGTTTTGTTTTTGAGAGGAAGTTTCTCACTGAGATCTGGGGCATGCTGATTAGGTCATTAGGCCAGACTGGCTGACCAGCCTGGTCTAGTGGCCATTACTTTCCTGACTGAGCTATCTTCTAGTCTTTTTTTTTTTTTTTTTTTTTTAGATGTATTTATTTATAATATGTAAGTACACTGTAGCTGTCTTCAGACATCAGAAGAGGGTGTCAGATCTCATTTCGGATGATTGTGAGCCACCATGTGGTTGCTGGGATTTGAACTTATGACCTCTGGAAGAGCAGTCAGTGCTCTTAACCGCTGAGCCATCTCTCCAGCCGGCTATTTTCTACTCTTTTTTTTTTTTAAATTAACTTTATTTCTACATAACATTTATTAATATCAAATTAAATACTAATTTTTTGGCTTCTGTTCATGGTTTCTTGACCAAGTCTTCATTTTACCTTCCAAAATGTGCACTGCACCCAAAACAATGTTTTTTTTAAAAAAACAAAATCACAGCTCCCAAAATTGTACATTCATTACAGCCACCTATACGAATTTGTACCTTGTTATTGGCAAACCTAGTCCTGGTAGCTTGTTTCAATCATTTTCTATGACAAGTTTGTGGAAGAAATTTGTTCAAGCACCTGGAAGAGCCCAAGGACACGCCGGGTTCGGCTGCCGCTGCTTGCCATGCAGCACAACCTGCTTACACTCCAAGGCACTGCAGGAAAAAGCTATCTTCTACTTTTTTTTTTTTTTTTGAAACAGGGTTTCTCTGTGTAGCCTTGGCTGTCCTGGAACTCACTCTGTAGACCAGGCTGGCCTCGAACTCAAGAAATCCACCTGCCTCAGCCTCCCAAGTGCTGGGATGAAAGAGATGTGCCACCACTGCCTGGGTCTATCTTCTACTCTTTTTTTTTCCCCAAAGATTTATTTATTATTATAAATAAGTATGCTGTAGCTGTCTTCAGACGCACCAGAAGAGGGCATCAGATGTCATTATGGGTGGTTGTGAGCCACCATGTGGTTACTGGGATTCGAACTCAGGACCTTTGGAAGAGCAATCGGTGCTCTTACCCACTGAGCCATTTCACCAGCCCTATCTTCTACTCTTAACCTGAAGTTTTCTAGTTGTTTTAAAAACAGTATCAATATGTATGTGGTCAGTTGAGTTTTAATTTTCATAGAAAAAAGACAAAAAAAAAAAAAAAAAGAAAAGAAAAGAGAATGATAGCTGGGCTTTGGTGGTGCACGCCTTTAATCCCAGCACTTGGGAGGCAGAGGCAGGTGGATTTCTGAGTTCAAGGCCAGCCTGGCCTACAGAGTAAGTTCCAGGACAGCCAAGGCTACATGGAGAAACCCTGTCTCGAAAAAACCAAAAAAAGAAAAAAAAAAGAATGATAAAAGTAGTAACATGTATAAAATAAAAATAGTTTACAAAGAGATAATAAGCTGGAAGATAAGTGTCTATACATGTTCTGTTCTAAATGTGTGGGGAAGCATCTGTACACTGCTCGTAGGCTCTAACATGGTGAAGTAACCCAGCAATACCCCGTGTACTAGTTTGTGAGTTCTGTGTAATGAACGAACATCATAGTGGCTTAACACCCACTTATGATCTTGGAGCTTCTTTTGGCTAGGAGGCTGTCTTAGGGTTTTATTGCTGTGAAAAGACACCATGAACAAAGCAACTCCTATAAAGGGAAGCATTTCATTGGGGCTGGCTTACAGAGGTTTAATCCATTATCATGGCAGGAAGCAAGGCAACATGCAGACAGACAGGGTCCTGGAGAAGCAGACAGGAGACTGGAATTCCTCAGTGGGTAGAGCTTGAGCATAGGAGACCTAAGAGCACGTCCCTACAGTTACACTTCCTCCAACTTGGCCACACCTACTCCAACAAGGCCTTATCTCCCAATAGTGACACTCCCCATGAGCTAAGCATTCAAACGAGTGAGCCTACGAGAGGGATGGGAGGGGTGGAAGGGCATACCTATTCAAACCTATTCACAGAGGGTATTCAGTTTCAGGATCTATCAACCGCAATTAAGTACATGTTTCTCAAATGAAGGCTCAAGTCAGGAAGATTCTGCTTTCTTTTTTTTTTCCTCTGGCCCAAAGATTTATTTATTATTATATCTAAGTACACTGTAGCTGTCTTCAGACCCACCAGAAGAGGGCGTCAGATCTCATTATGGGTGGTTGTGAGCCACCATGTGGTTGCTGGGATTTGAACTCAGGACCTTTGGAAGAGCAGTCAGCACTCTTAACTGCTGAGCCATCTCTCCAGCCCCCAAGCTCACCCAGGCTATTAGCAGAATTCATTTCTTGTGATTATGTGATTGTAGGCTCTAGATTCTTACTGAATGCTAGCTAAAGGCTATTCAGGTCCTAGAGGCCATAGCAGGCCCTACCAGGTGGTCTTCTATAGGCAAGTGACAATATGATAACTTGCTTAAGGCCAGCATGAGTTCTTAGTTTCATAAACACAAAGCACTATTAGATGAAATGTCATCAGAGGAGGTCTTCCGTCATCTTTTAGTACAGTCTGTTGGCTAGGAATAAGTAAGGGGTCTTATAGACATTCAAGGGGTGGTGTAATGGCTATTCCTGGTTGTCAGCTTGAATATATCCGGAATGAACTACAATCCAGAATCGGAAGGCTCATCTGTGATCCAGATTTTGAGGCTAGGAGATAGAAGGTTTCTGACCTGGATCTTGGCATGGAGATCTTGAGGCACAGTGGCTATGAATCCCAGGAGACTAAGACAGGGAGATCTCTGAGTTCTAGGTCAGCCTGGGACAAAACCAGTCCCTGATTCAGTCATGGTAGTGCACACCTTTAATCGGAACCACAGTGTAGGTCTCTTCTGCTGGAGACCTAATTTGGAAGAAGGCAGATTCTCTTCTTTGCCTGCTTGCATGTACTTGCCAGCACATCTGTTGGAATCTACTAGCCTTGTGGGACTGGGCAACCACTAGATCCTTGGGCTTCCCATTCACAGCTGACCATTGTTGGGAGCTGGCCTACAGACTGTAAGTCATCATAACAAATTCCCTTACTTATATAGTGATATCCATAAGTTCTGTGACTCCAGAGAGCCATGACTAATACAGGTGGGGATTATATAGAGCAGCACCAAGAATCAGAGATCACAGCAGTGGCCGGATCGGAGGAGTGTTATCTTAGACTTCTGCCTATCACATCTAGTGATATTAAAGACATAGTGTCCTGGGGCTGGAGAGATAGCTCAGTGGTTAAGGGCACTTGCTCTTGCTAAGGACCTTGGTTTGCCTCTCCTTAACTACGTGGCAGTTCACAACGGTCTGCAGTTGCAGTTCCAGGAGATCTGGTACCTTTTTCTGATTTCTGCAGGTACCAGGCATTCACATATATGTTGTACATATATACACACAGGCAAGAGACTTTTTAAAAAAAATATATTTATTTATTATTATAATTAAGTACACTGTAGCTGTCTTCAGACACACCAGAAGAGGGCATCAGATCTCATTATAGGTGGTTGTGAGCCATGTGGTTGCTGGGATTTGAACTCACACCTTCAGTAGAGCAGTCAGAGCTCTTACCAGTCAGTGTTCTTACCCGCTGGGCCGTCTCACCAGCCCTGGCAAGAGACTCTTAAACATGATGCAGTGGCCTAGGGTAAGACAGTTTCCTTCCATACAGTATATATATGAGAAGATTCATAATTGCAAAAATACTGTGCTTTAATTTTTGCATTTATCAAAATAAAAACTAGAAACATAAAAGACCTGACATGTGTCCAGCTATTATGCTTCTGTGTAAAGGCATTATGCAGCAGTAGTCTACTGTAGTTTAGTTGGATCAACCCTTCCACTACTAAAAACCTTAACAAAGAGGTACTAAGGTAGGACAAAACACAGACAAGAGTTCAAAGAGAGCCTGGCCCTTGTCGTTGCTTTCCCAAGCAGTCAGTGACTGTGGATTGTAAACGAAATGGATTGTAAAACCAAATAAAGTTTTGTTTGTCTCTTGAGGATGAGGAGGCCCTGCCAAAGAGAAGAGACCTAGAGGACACCTGTGACTTTTGGTTAGGACCCTCAAGGACTCTATCTACCTAGGACTAAGGGTGGATTAGGGAATAACCAGCCTCCACAAGGACTACTCTGAATGAGTCTTACCTCCTGAGCAGAATATAATGATCAGACATCAACTCAGCTATGGTCAGGCACACTTGCCTGTCTCAGGGTTTCTATGGTGCTGATGAAACAATGTGACAAAAAAGGAAGTTGGGGAGGAAAGGGCTTATACTTTCACATTGTATTTAGTCATTGAAGGAAGCCAGGACAGGAACTCCAACTGGGCTGATGCGGAGGAGGCCATGGAAGTTTGCTGCTTACTGGCTTGCTCCTCGTGGCTTATGTAGGCTGCTTTTTTATAGAATCCAGAACCACCAGCCCAGTGATGGTACACCCACTATGGGCTGAGCCCTTCCCCATCAATCACTAATTAAGAAAATTCCTTACAACTGGATCTTCTGGAAGCATTTTCTCAGTTGAGGTCCCCTCCTTCCAGAGGACTCTAGCTTGTGTCAAATTGACAAAACTAACCCCTAAGTCTCTCTGATAGAACACTTTCTTTTTCCAAAGCTGCTTTGCTCAAACTCAGCAAGCACACTGTTAGTGGAGAAGGTGATGCTGATGCAGAAGGGAGAAAGTGAGAAGAAGGGGAGGGAAGGACTGAAGGAGCAAAAAGTTGTTCCAGTTTGCTTTCTGTTGCTATGATAAAACTAACCAAAACAACTTGGGAGCAGGCATTTCAGCTAACAGTACATCTTTGAAGGAAGCCAGGACAGGAATTCAAGGCAGGAACCTGGAGTCAGTAATTGAAACAGATCATGGAGGAATTTGGTCGCTGGCTTACTGTCAGCTTGTTATCTTATACAGCCCATAGGTGGCACCGCCCACGAGTCTCACTTGAATTGTGAATCAGGAAAACACCCCAACGACACGCCTACAGGCCAATCTGATGGGAGCAGTTCTTCAGTTGAGGTTCCCTCTTCCCAGCTGACTCTAGTTTGTGTCAAGTTTACTAAAGCCAACACAGAGTCCAAGAGAAATAAACACGGCATTGCCTAGGATTTAGTCCATGTGGTCCTTTTTCTCCTCCTGTCTTACATTTATAAATGTGTTGATTCATGTCCGTTGCTCCTCAGTATTCTTTTAAACTGACTTGTTAAAACCGTGTCCTGGGGGTGAGATTTTCATGTATCAGTAACAATCATTTCCCTTCACATTTTGTTTTGGCGCGCCTTCTCAGATCAAAGCAAATATTTTCGCAGAAAATTACCGTTATTGAGATAGGGTCTTTTTACGGAGTAATGCTGGTCTAGAATTCGCCATTCTCCTGCCTCAGGCTGCCTAGTGCTGAAAACACAGGCGTGCGTTACCGCCATGCCAGGCTCAAAAATCGATTTATTGTTTTATGATACTAATAAATTACCAGGCAAAATGGGTGAGAACTGAAGAGAATACCCAGAAGGTTCTTGCAAACGGGCTGCATGTGAATTCTTTGAACGTGAGACACTGACGTATTTTGTAATACTCCCTCAGCCTCCAACGATGCCATCATTCATCCAATAAGCATGCTCGGGTGGGAGGGTACCTACCATGTGAGAGGGAAGCTATACTGATGTGAGGGCGATCCGTCCATTCTGGAATCGCTTAGCGAGGACAAGTTTGTTTCCATTAGCTTCTACAGGTCTGCGTTTTTACTGACTGCCAACCTCGTCCTCCGAAACCCACGCCCTGGCCGCTGCCTTTTTCCTGGCCCGTGCGAGCCTAGGGCGTCCACGCTCGGAGACTCCGTTTCCCGGCAGCCCCTGCGGCAGGCGGCGGCGAAGCGCACGCAGGCGCGCAGGCCGGCCCCCGCACGCAGGCGCAGAGCGCACGCCGGCTGAGCTGGGTCTCGCGGCTCTGTGCGCGGCAGCGGAGAGCGAGGCCTGGTGCGCGCCGGCTGGTCAAGGTTGTGCGCAGAAGAGGCGCAGCGGGCGGGCAAAAGAGCGAGCGTCTCGCCCTCCTTGTGGCACCGGGACCGGTCGCCTGGAGCCGGTGAGTGGGGGCTCCACGCGGCCCCTCCCCCTCGGCGGGCGGCTCTGGGTTCCCTCCGCGGACCCGAGGGAGGCCCCGGGGCGAAGGCGGACGCGGGCGGCGGCCCGAGCTGGCTCCTGCGCGCCGGGGACCGGACCCTCGCGTCGCTCCCGTGCGTCACGGGCCCGGCGGTCCTAACGGCCGCGCGGCGGCGGAGCGGGGTGGGGGTGGGGAACGCCGGTCGGGTCGGGGCGGGGCGGCGGTGGAAGCGGCGTCGGGGACTGCGGGGCGCCGGGCGGCGGCGCGGAGTGTGCGCGCCGCGCTCGCTCGAGGGTGAGGGCGGGGGCGGGCGGCGCGGAGTGCGGTGGCTGCGGCCGAGGCGTGCGGGGCCGATCCGTGCGGGGCCGATCCGGGAGTTGGCAGGTTACCACCTGGGCCGGTGTTTGGAGGGAGGTGGGGGTGGAGACGGGAGGCTGCAGTTTACAGATGTCATAACTACGCGGGCCTGGAGCTGCTGACGGGGGTGTGGTAATTATAGCAATGACAACTTGGTCGGCTGTGTGAGCGGTGATGCGAGGGAAACCGCCAAGCCTTAGCTGAAGCTCGCACCGGGAGCAGAAAGCTGGAGGGGTGACTGGGATCAGGGAGGTCGGCCAGAAAGAATGTGAGGGTTGAATGCAGCTGCTTCCAAACCGCTTTTCAATGAAAAGTTTCAAATGGATTGATTTAAGGCTTAAACTTCGGTTTGGTAAATTACTATCAGAATCAGCCACTGAGAAATGCTTTTCAAATATTTAACACTATCATCTGTCCTTTTTCCCCCTTTTAAAACAGTTCCTTCAAACACCATCTCCTTCCTCCCCCCTCTTCGGTTTTTTTGTTTTGTTTTGTCCTGTTTTGTTTTTGTTTTGTGTTTTGAGAGACTGGGTTTTGTTTAGTAGGTTGGCTTTGAGCTTCTTGTCCTGCCCTGGCCTTCGGGGTGGCAGGATTTCAGATGTGCACTACGCAGTCAGCTCAAAATTTCGATCAGCCTAGATGACTAAGTAGGTACTAGTCCCCACCTTCTTGCCTGTAGGTTGCCTTTTCTTTTTGTTTTTGAGACAGGTCTTACTATTTAGTCATGGCTGGCCTAGCATTAGATATATAGCTCTTGGTTGTCTTGAACTCAAAACAATCCTGCCTCAGCCTCTCAAGTGCTGGATTTACAGGTACAACGACAGGGTGCCTGCTCGTGCGTTTGTGTAAATTTGTATGCATGATGTGTACAATATTTATTTATTTACTTATAGGTAGGGTCTCATTACATAGCTGTGGAATTCATATATAGATCAGGCTGCCATTACCTGCCTCTGACTCCTGGAATTCTGAAATTAAAGATGTGTGCTGTCACTCCTGACCTCCTTTCTCTATTTTAAAGGCTGAAAGATCTAAATTTTGAAAGGAAGTTGAGAGTGGTTGAGCTCTATAGTTTTGCTGGAATAATTTATTCTTGGCAGATTATTGTTTATGTGATATACAATTTCAAGATGGAGGCCTGAGAAAAAGTAAAGAAATAAAAGCAAATTTACAGCAGCTTTGAAGCAGATACTAGCTTTTCCTAGTATAAATGAAAGCATGGAAGAGCACAGTATTAGTTTTAAGAATAGCTTGTTTCTTATAAATATTTTACTTACTTTGTAAGTGAGTGAATGTTTATCTGAATGTATGTAAGTGCATCATGATGGTGCCTGGTGCTTGCAGAGGCCATAAGAGGGTGTTAGAACCTCTAAAACTGGAGTTGAAGATGGTTTGAGTTTGGGTACCAGGAACCAAACCTGTTTTAACCAGGTTTAGATCTTTCTAGTTCAGAAATCACTGGAAGAAGACAGTATAATTCTTGAAATCTTACAGTTTCAGGGAAACAAATTATTCGCTGATAAAAATGCATTGAAAGAGCTAGTAGCTTGTTCCTATAATCCTAGCACTTGAGAGACAGGCAGGATGATCCTGAGTTTTGAGGCTAGCCTGGAACTTGACCCTGTCACAAACCAAGAAAGCAAAACCTGTAACAGGGCAGGAATGTAGCATGCCAAAGGCCTGTAGTTAACCCTTAACCCTCCCAAAAGGTCCACAAAAATCTAACCTAGAAAACCTACAGTCAAGCAGAGAGAATAAAGATATTAACTTAAATCAAATATTTGCATCATGCTTTTTTTCTTTTGAGATAGGGTCTCTTTATGTAGACTTGGCAGTCTTGGAACTCAAGTGTTGGCATTAAAGGTGTGTCCTACTCTGCCAGGCAATTATGCCGTTTTTATTTTTGTGGGGCTAGGGATCCATTTCCTGGTCTTACACATACTAGGTTAGTGCTCTGCCACCGATTATGTCTCCAGTTCTTGCATTAGGTGCTTTTTGGAGGTCTTCATGAAATGTTACACATCTTGACTTTTTATCTAGACATGACACATACTGAAGAGAACTACACAAAAAAACAACTAAAAAAAATTAAATTTTGTTGCTAGTGGTAGGCTTTTTTTGTGTGTATGTGTATGTGGGGTATATGCATGCAGGTTCCTGTGTTCATGTGTGTGAATGCGGAAGCTGGAGAAGGACTTTGGGCATCTTCCTCTATTGAACTTTGCTGGCCTGCCTTGAGAAAAGGTCTTCTGGAATCTGAAGCTTGTGGCTTGTCAGCTAAGCTGGCTGGCAGGCAGTTGAGCAGAGGTCTGTATGTCCCTGCTCCCCAGTACTGGGTTTACAAGTATGGACATCCATACCCCTATTTTTAAAATTTGGATGTTGGTGAGTGAAACTCACTGAGGAATCTTCCAGCCTTGGCTTTCTCTTTTAAAAAATAATTATGTGTGTATGTGAGTGTGCTGCATGTGTGGGGTTGTCTGTGGAGGTGGCCAGAAGAGGGTTGTGTTGGGTCCCCTGGAACTGTGATTACAAGCAATTGTCAGATGTCCAACATGGATCCTGGGGATCAAATCAGGGTCCTCTGTAAGAGCAGCAATTTTTTTCTTTTTTTTCGAGACAGGGTTTCTCTGTGTAGCCCTGGCTGTCCTGGAACTCACTCTGTAGACCAGGCTGGACTCGACCTCAGAAATCCGCCTGCCTCTGCCTCCCAAGTGCTGGGATTAAAGGCGTGCGCCACCACCGGCCCAGCAAGAGCAGCAATTATTGAGCTACCCCGTCCAGCCATTGCCCCTTCCCTCCCCACTCCCTTAAATGCAGGATTGCTGGTATTAGACTAATTTTTTTTTTGTAAGCATATTTGTTTCTGTGTTGACTGGTAGGCTCAATGGGTTCAATATTTGTAATTTTCTTCAGTTTCTACTATGTCAGTTATTTTATCATTTTATCTTTTCCCAGGAATGGAGAGTAGGATTATATCTTTTCATTCCTAGGATTAGCACTAGTATTTGGGAAGGAGATATGAAATGAGGAGTTCAAAGTTATCCTCAGCACAAAGTAGGCCTACTTGGCTTACATAAATCAAACCAGAAGTTAAGACCTTTGATTGGTTCAGTGACTGACTTACTGATAAAAATAATCCCTTAATACTCTGTTTTTGTTTTGTTATCTTTGTACTTTGTGAGGCTTGTGAATTTAGGTGTAATAATTGAAGAAAACATTGGTTATGACAATTCTTTTAGCTGAATTTAGCTGATTTTTGTCTTCCCTTGATGGCAGTACAGATAGAACTTACGTTAGGACTGTGAAGTATTCCATTGAAATGTGGTCATGAGGACTGATGGATTGTAGTTCTGCTTGTTTGTTTTTTGAAGATCTTAGTAACACTGCAAAATAGATCTTAAATGAAAAAAAAAAACAAACAAACCATTCTACCCCAATGTTGTAGATTAATTGGAATAATTTTTGAGAGCTGGCAATAATCCAGAATGTAGATAATGGGGATAATCCTCTTCATATAACAAGAATAATGCTGCCCTTCATATACAAAGATAAGTCTGCTTGCTCATCATGAATAGTTTTCCAGCACAAATAAGGATATGTGCTGAGTTGTCCATGTGTCTCTTATGCTTCGTGACCAACAAGACAGCTTGGGGTCAGGGCTTCTAACTGAGAAATAGACTCACAGAAAGCAGTAAAATTCATTCTGGGTCAGCCTTGTCTACATATGTTTCCATTTATTATCCTTGTAAAATCAAGTTGAGGAGGAGATTGTCTTACTGTCTGATTAGGTAACATGCCCCACCACAGTTAAGATTCAAGCCATAAGCCTGTTTGTAATATGTGTCTATCAGTCATTAAAGCTTGGCTTCGTCAGCAGTTCAGTCTTTACATCAGAACAAACTAAAGGCTGAACTTTACAGTCAAGAGATTGTCTTTGCCGGGCAGTGGTGGTGCACGCCTTTAATCCCAGCACTTGGGAGGCGGAGGCAGGTGGATTTCTGAGTTTGAGGCCAGCCTGGTCTACAGAGTGAGTTCCAGGATAGCCAGGGCTATACCGAGAAACCCTGTCTCGAAAAACCAAAAAAAAAAAAAAAAAAATTGTCCTTATTTTATGACCATTAAATTTACCTCAATTTTAAAATAGGATAACAAGAAAAATACTACCAACCCTGTACCAGTCTCTATACTTCTACATGCTGTTTTTTTCTGTTAAGTGTTGCCTAGTTCTATATTGATAAATACTTTTGTTTTACTGCCCCCCCCCCCCCCCCTTTTTTCTTTTTTCTTTTTAGTTCTGGAGCTTAAATGAAGGTCTTTGGGCATTCTGAGGCACATGAACTACCACTGAGTTATAGCCCTTAACCCCTATTGCTGCTATTATTATTGTTGTTGTTATTATTATTGTTAATTATTTTTAATGGTCTTACTGTGTAGTCCTAGCTGCCTGGAACTTGCCGTGTACCTCAGGCTGGCCTCATAGTCCCTGACCTAGATCCACCTGTCTTTGCTACCCAGAGTGCATCACCAAGCCTGGCTGGCTTCCCTTCTCTCCCTTTCCCTTTCCCCTTCCCTCCCCTTTTCCCTCTCCCCTCTCCTCTTCTTTTTCTGAGATAGGTGTATCCCTGGCTGTCCTGGGACTAATTTTGTAGACCAGGCTGGCCTCCAACTCAGAGATGTGCTTGCCTGCCTCTGTCTCCCAAGTGCTGGGACTAAAGGTGTCTGTAACCAGGGCCAGGCTTTGGATTCTTTTCTTTTCTTTTCTTTTCTTTTCTTTTCTTTTCTTCTCCTTTTTTTTTTGAGTTGTTGTTGTTGTTATTTTGGTTTTTCGAGACAGGGTTTCTCTGTCTAGCCCTGGCTGTGCTGAGACTCACTTTGTAGACTAGGCTGGCCTCGAACTCAGAAATCCGCCTGCCTCTGCCTCCCAAGTGCTGGGATATGAGACAATTAACCTTGAACTTCTTACATTTCTTCCTAGGGTTAGGGTTAAAGCTGTGCACCACTATGAATTACTTTCTTTCCTCTTCTTTTTTATTTTTTTAGAACAGTATTTTATTTTTGTTTTTCAATTTCTTGTTTTTTTAAAATTTATTCATTCATATTTTATGTATATCGGTATATGAGTGCTCTGGCTTCATGTCCACCAGAAGGGGGCATCAGATCACATATGGTTGTGAGCCACCATATGCTTGCTAGGAATTGAACTCAGGACCTTTAGAATAGCCGTCAAATGCTCTTAACCACTGGCCATCTCTCCAGCGTCTTTTCAGTTTTATTTTTATGTGTATGAGTGTTTTGTCTATGTGCATGTCTGTGCACTGCCTGGTGCCCCAGAGGCTAGAAGAGGGAGTCACATCCTCTGGAACTAGAGTTACAGACAGTTGTGAGCCACCTGATGTGGGTGCTGGAAATTGAACCCAGGTCCTCTGGAAGAGCAGTCAGTGTTCCAAATCCCTGTGTTATCTTTCCAGCACCTGAAAAAAAATTTTTTTCCCTCCAGACAGGGTTTCTCTGTGAACCCCAGGCTGTCCTGGAACTCACTCTGTAGACCAGGCTGGTCTTGAACTCAGAAATCTGCCTGTCTGTGCATCCCAAGTGCTGGGATTAAAGGCACGTGCCACCATGGCCTGAATTTTTTTGTTTAATGTTGGAACCCTAACATAGTAGACAGGAACTGAGTTATGTTTTCATCAGCCCCTTCCTCCCTACTTTTTTGTTTTCTTTTTTTTTTTAATGAAAGTTTTATTTTATGTGTGTGAGTACACTGTAGCTGTACAGATGGCTGTGAGCCACCATGTGGCTGCTGGGAATTGAACTCAGGACCTTTGCTTGCTCAGGCTCTGCTTGCTCCAGTGTAATACACTGTAGCTGACTTCAGATGCACCAGAAGAGGGCGTCAGATCTCATCACGGATGGTTGTGAGCCACCATCTGGTTGCTGGGATCCGAACTCAGGACCTTCAGAAGAGCAGTCAGTACTCTTACCCCTGAACCATCTCCCCAGCTCCTGCCCATGAAATTTTTATGTAGCCAAAGTATGTAGGTGTAATATGAATAGGAAGGCAGATCAAGCATTTTCTGATAATAAATCACAAATTATTTATTTTTTCTAGAGATTTATTTATTTATTTTATGTATATGAGTACACTGTAGCTGTCTTTAGATGCACCAGAAGAGAGCAGCAGATCCCATTAGGTTGTGGGCCATCTTGTAGTTGCTTAGAATTGAACTCAGGACCTCTGGAAGAGCACTCAGTGCTTTTAACAGCTGACCCATCTTTCTAGCCCCCAGAAATTATTTTAAAATAATTCTTTGATATAAATGTACTTTTACCATTTATTAAAGACTAAAGCAAATTTGTATGAATCTGTTGTGTGTCTATTTGTTTGTTTGTTTATTTATTTATTCAGGTTTTTCGAGACAGGGTTTCTCTCAGTAGCCCTGGCTGTCCTGGAACTCACTCTGTAGACCAGGCTGGCCTCGAACTCAGAAATCTGCCTGCCTCTGCCTCCCCAGTGCTGGGATTAAAGGCGTGCGCCACCACCGCCTGGCATGTGTTTATTTTTATATGAAGTATTAAATCTTGGCTGAATTTTGTTGTAAGGTGTAGAACATCTTCAGCATTTTTCAGAATTGATTGATATTTTGATCTTATAATTAATAGTGCTGAGACTATCACAGCCATCCATTGGACTGAGCACAGGGTCCCGAATGAAGGAGCTAGAGAAAGGACCCAAGGAGCTGAAGGGTGTGTAGCCCCTTAGGACGAACAACAATATGAACTACCTAGTACCCTCAGAGCTCCCAGGGACTCAACCACCAACCAAAGAGTACACATGGTGAGGACTAATGACTCCAGCAGCATATGTAGCAGAGGGTGGCCAAATCGGTCATCAATGGGAGGAGAGGCCCTTGGCCCTGTGAGGGTTCTGTGCCCCAGTGTAGAGGAATGCCAGGGCCAGGAAGCTGGAGAGGGTGGGGTGGTGAGCAGAGGGAGAGGGAGGGAACAGGGGTTTTGTTTTGTTTTTGTTTTTGTCTTTTTTTCCTTTTTCTTTTCTTTTTTTCTTTTTTCTTTTTGGAGTGGAAACTGAGAAAGGAGATATCATATGACATGTAAATAAAGAAAATAACTATTAAAAAAACAGTGCTGAGACTATTATTGATGTAAATACCTAGTACAAAATGGTAGCATTATGCTAACATTTTTTTCAGAAGTGCTTGGAAATTCTGTTCTGATCCTACAAAGCCAAAATTCAAGATGAAGAATTTTTCTTTTTAACTTACATAGCAAATTTAAAAATCAAGCCTTCTAATACAGTGCAAAGATACATTGTTTTAATATCTGCTGAGGATGAACTAAAGGAAAATACTACAAGTCTTTGTTTTCTAAAATTAATTGTTATGTTTTTTATAAAAGTAGAAGATTTTATATGTTTAGTAAAAAACACTGCAATTGGCACTGGAGAGATGGCAAAGACATTAAGAACAGTTGCCATTTGTCCTAGTTAGGGTTAACATTGCAGTGATGAAACACCATGACCAAAAGGAAAACAGCATTTATTTAGCTTACATGTCTGTATATACATCACAATTCGTTGAGGAAGGCCAGGAACTCATGAATGGCTGGAACCTGGAGACAGGAACTGATTGATGATGCAGAGGCCATGGAGGGGTGCTGCTTACTGGCTTGATCCTCCTGGCTTGCTCAGTCTGCTTTCTTACGAACACAGGACAAACAGCCCAGGGGTGACCCTCACCCACAATGGGCTGATCACTAATTAAGAAAATGCCCTACAGACTTGCCTACAACTGATGAATTTGAGCAGATTTTTGATTTATTTAGTTTTGTTTTTAATTGTGCCTTTTGTTTTTGGCTGTTCCTTGTTGGCCTTCTGATTTGTTGAAGTTCCTTGTGGATGTAAGATTTATTGTTGAGACATTGTTTAGCCTAGACTTGGGCAGTAAAACTAGGTTGCCTTCCCCTGTTCCCAGTGAATGGGATTGCAGGCATGTAGCCCCATTCAGAGATGAGGACATTGTATTTTAATGGTCTGTTGATTTTAAACTCAAGAAAAGATATATGTCATCTTTCTGTTAATTTTGTTTTTGGTATTTAATCTTTAAGATTAAAAAAACCAATTTGTGTGTAAGTATGATGAGCACATATGTGTATGAATGCCCTCAGAGGCCAGAAGAAGGTGTTGGAACTCCTGGAACTGGAGTTTGAAGTGAACTGTCTGACATGAGTGCTGGGAACCAAAATCAGGTCCTCAGTAAGAGCAGCAAGTGCTCTTAACCACTGGGCAAACTCTCTAGTCCCTTTGTGAGAATATTGATTATAGTTTATGTGTGTGTGTGCCAGCGATTTCTTTTGTTCCCTTATTTCTAATATGTTTCCATTCTTGTATTTTTCTACTGAGACTTTCCATCTCTTCACTTTAGAATGTAGTGCCAAAACCACATTCAAAGCTTCGGAGGTGTGGCTTGTCGATTCAGCTTGCACTGAAGCACTGTTTTGCACTTTGTGGTTTGGTTTCTTTACTCTGAGCATCTGAAGGGATTAGAGGGTTGCTTGACTGTCTTCAGAGAGCAGGTGAAACAGTCTGGCTATTTCAGTGGCTTTCAACTGCTATTGTAGTTTTTAGCCTCTGTATCTTCAGAGGTACCTGGAAGGTCTTGTGAAGCTTCCTGATTGGTGGGTACTATTAATCATCTTGTTTGTTCTGCATTTGCAGGTGTTCAGCTTCATAGTTCTCATCTTGGGCAGTAAAACCGTTTGGGGGAGCAGAGGATTGAAAGAAACTTAGAATATACTCAGTATTATTAGGAACCTACACCTCTTTAGAAGTCTGTATATACGTCATGGTTAGGGTTTATACATAACTCAAATCTTTCTGATTTTGTAGTAATGCTTTCTTGTAGTTTTAGTTTTCCATGTTAAAGTCACATTTTCTTTCTTTCTTTCTTTCTTTCTTTTTTTTTTTTTTTTTTTTTTTTTGAGACGGGTTTTTCTGTGTATCTCTGGCTGTCCTGGAACTCACTCTGTAGACCAGGCTGGCCTCAAACTCAGAAATCCGCCTGCCTCTGCCTCCCAAGTGCTGGGATTTAAGGCGTGCGCCATCACCACCCAGCAGCGGTATGTCATTTCTTATAATGTATTTAAGAGTGTTTGCATTTGGAGGCTAGAGAGTTGGCTCAGCAGTTAAAAGCACTGGTTGTTCTTGCAGAGCATGAGGATTCAATTCCCAACACCTACATGATGGCTCACAACTGTCTATAACTGCAGTCCCAGGGGATTCAGTGCCCTCTTTTCTCTGTGAGCTCCAAGAAGGCATGTGATATACAGACATATGCAGATAAAACATCAATATGTATTAAAAAATATATTTTGTGGTGTCCTGTTTGGTTTTGTAGCTATTAAATGTTGAGCCCATTTAGAATATGTTTCAGGTTTACAGGAGGGATAGGCTTACTTAGCATGCTGGGAATATATAATGTTCGAGTGTAATAAAAATAGCATCTTTAGTCAGTGAGTTTTGGATATAGATTGGCAGAGAGGAGAGCTGTTATTAAATGAATTGAGGCAGAAGCATTTATGACAAATTGAGAGTGGCAAAGGCACTCACTCTGTAGACCAGGCTGGCCTCGAACTCAGGAATGCACCTGTCCCTGCCTCCCGAGTGCTGGGATGGCTTCCTGTTTATGTTCAGCTTTTTATTGGCAGCTGTAACCAGAAAAGTTAAGACATAAAGGTATCAAGATTAGTGTGAAGTGAGCTCTGCAGGAAATGGTCTTGTATGTTCATTGAAATACTGTTAACAGCAGTAGCGTAGCAATATTGAAGAATCTTTTAGCTTAATATGTAAGAATCATTTGAAAATGGGTATCGTGATCCATGCCTAGGATCCCCGTCCTTAGGAGGTAGAGTTTGAGGCCAACTTGGGCTACCTCAAGCACTGTCTCAAAAACAGACCAGCACACAAACAATTCAACCAGTATAAGTTATAGTTCTTTTTTTTTTTCTTTTTTCTTTTTTTGGCTTTTCGTGACAGGGTTTCTCTGTGTATCCCTGGCTGTCCTGGAACTCATTCTGTAGACCAGGCTGGCCTTGAACTCAGAAATCCGCCTGCTTCTGCCTCCCAAGTGCTGGGATTAAAGGCATGCGCCACCAACGCCCAGCCATAAGTTATATTTCTGTAGACATGTGATGGGAAACCTAAAATAAAAATTTGATTCACTAGGACAAAAAAATGAAAAATACTTAGGAATGTGCTTAGCAAAAGAAATTAAAATTTATACTCAGAATGGTGTATAAATATAGGGAGCTGGAGACCCGGGTTTGCTTCCCAGCACTTACATAGTAGCTCACAATTGTCTGGAACTTGAGTTCCAGGGCATCCAACCCTCTCTTCTGGTGTCCCAAGAGGTACCAGGCATGTACTTGGTGCATGTAAATACAAATAGGCACATACATGTTGCTGTCCAGCAACCATATAACGAATGGGTTTTCTAGAATGGAGTCAGGGACCTGGAAAGCCATTTTGTATTACCTCAACCACGTGGAAGGTTTTTTAAAAAATTAGCCAACATGGATGTATTTTCATCAGCCATCTTTCATTCAGTTCTCCTCATTACAAGCCAGCAGGTAGAATAAATAAGGCAAAACCCCTCCCACAAGTTCGCTAGCACCTGGCCCAATCAGCAAATTCTTCTTCAGTCTCTGAAGGCAGGACTTCCAGTGTAACTGGAACTTGGACAGAGGCGTGGCAGTTAGCAGGAGGTGGGCAGAGAGGTGTGGTTATCTGAGGCAGGTGGGATCTGAAGAATCAGCCCTCAGGCAGGGAGGTTACACATATATACACACACATTGAAATAAAGATTTAAAAAATTACCATTAGAAAAATAAAGACTGTAAATAGAAAATTAACTTGCTTAATAAACTGAAATGTTTAGCTTGTTATGGTAGCAATACTCTTCACGTTGATCTGTACATTCATTATAGTTTTGTTAGAATCTGAGCTGATTTGTAGAACTTGACAGACTGGTTCTGAAAATTGATTTGGAAGTACAAGACATCTGTAATGGCCAAAGCAGTCTTTTAAGAGAACACAAGGAGGAATGCATATACTTCCTTGTTCTAAAACTTACATAAGGCATTGATAATTCAAAGAGCAATTGAATAGAACTGAAAGGCATAAAACTAAACTATGTGTGTACATACACACACACACACACACACACACACACACACACACACATATATATGACAAACTAGTTACCAGCAATACTGTCGGGCAGCTTTATGCTTCACAAGCAACAGAAATGTATTTCTCATGGTTCTAGGATGCTAGAAAGTACAAGGCTGAGGTTGTGTCGTGGTTCATAGATGGTTGTCTTTTCACTTGACAGAAGGGACAAGTAAACCCTGTTCACATCTTTTTGAGATAGAGTTTCTGTAGCCCTGGCTTTCCTCCAACAAAATATATAGACCAGGCTGGCCTCAATTCAGAGGTCTACCTGCCTATGCTTCTCGACTGCCATGCCCAACTGGTCGTGTATTTTACAGAGGAATTAATCTCATTTCTGAGGGGGTCTGCTATCATGAACAAATCACACTGGACTCACCTCATACTGGGACTTAGGATTTCTTATACAAATTTTGAGCAGTCACAAGCATGCATTCTATAGCAAGTGCCAACCAAGGTCATTGAAAGATCACCAAATACCATATGGAAAATTGTATAGGCATGCAAAAGAATGAAGTTCAACCTTGACTGCATATCATGTGCAAACATTAACTTGAAATGGATCACTATAAGAGAAAACCTGTATGAAACTCTTAGGAACATAAGGTTAAGGATTTCTACATATGACATCTAAAGCATGAATAAGAAAAGAAATAAATTAGACCTTTCTAATTTATTTGAATTTGTAATTAAATTGAATTTGTGATTAATTTGAATATGTAAAAACCTTATATTATGTGTATAAATGTTTTGCCTGCATGTATGTATGTGCAACCATGTGGGTTCTTGGTGCCCTTGGAAGTCAGAAGAGGGGTTCAGATGGACTGGAGCTAGAGCTGTGGACACCAGTCACCATGTGGGTGCTGGGAACTAAACCCAGGTCCTTGGCAAGAGTGGCAGCTGCTCTTAACCACTGAACCATCTCTCTAGCCTAAAATTAAGATTTTAAGAGTTTTATCTATAATGTATAAAAAAACAGACAGAAAACGCTTACAACTCAAGAATGAAAAGAAACCCAATTTAAAAATAAAGGATCTGAGAGATATATACTTAGATAATAACTGTGAAATCTGTAGTACTTCATTAGTCATCAGAAGATTACAAATCCAGACCATGAGGTACCACTTTGTATGTATTAGGGTGATTACATTAAAGAAGTTCTATTAGCTATGATGTAAAAAATTGCAACCCAGCGATGCCATATAAAATGATAAGACCGCCTCAGAAAGCAGTTGGCAGTTTTTCAAGGGATTAAAACAAAGAATTACTGTGATCCACAAGACCTCTCATAACTATATATGGATAAGAAATGAAAATATATCTGTATAAAACCTTCATAAATGTTTATGAAGTGTAATTCATAATAGCCAAAGGTAGAAATAATCCAAATGTCCCTTAGCTGATGAGAGATAAATATAATTGTTATAAACATATACAATGGAGTATTAGTTAGGAAAGAGTATAATATTGATAATTTGCTACAGTGAAAATTAATCTTTTTTTTTTTTTTTTTTTTTTTTTTGGTTTTTTTGAGAAGGGGTTTCCCTGTGTAGCCTGGCTGTCCTGGAACTCATTCTGTAGACCAGGTTGGCCTTGAACTCAGAAATCCGACTGCCTCTGCCTCCCAAGTGCTGGGATTAAAGGCATGCATCACCACTGTACTAGTCAGGGTTCTCTAGAGTCACAATTTATGGTAGTCTCTATGTAGTAAAGGAATTTATTGATGATTTACAGTCTGTAGTCCAACTCCCAACAATCAACTCCCAACAATGGTCGGCAGCAGCTGTGAATGGAAGTCCAAGGATCCAGCAGTTGCTTAGTCAGTCCCACATGGCAAGCAGACGAAGCAGAGCCAGCCTTCCTTCTTCCAGTGTCCTTATATAAGTCTCCAGCAAAAGATGTGGCGCAGATTAAGGGTATGTGCCACACCTTTAATCCCAGGTGATCTTGCTGGAACTCATAGATCTTCCAATCTTAATCTTCTGGGATTCATAGCCACTATGCCTCAAGATCTCCATGCCAAGATTTCAGGTTGGAAACTTGTATCTCTCAGCCTCCAGATTAGGGCTACAGGTGAGCCTTCTAATTCTGGATTGTAGTTCAATTCAGATATAGTCAAGTTGACAACCAGGAATAGCCACTACAACCACCGCCAGGCCTTTTTTTTTTTTTTTTTTTTTGAGACAGGGTTTCTGTCTATAGCCTTGGCTGTCCTGGAACTCACTCTGTAGATTAGGCTGGCCTAGAACTCAGAAATCAGGGGAAGGTGGATATTTTTAAGTTGGTGGCCAGCTTAGTCTTCAGAGGGAGTTCTAGGCCAACCAGAGACCCCTACCCTCAAGAAGTCTTAACTTTGTCACTTCATAAATTCTGTTTTATATGGATAAACCGGTAAAACTAATTAATACTTCAAGCTTAGTGGTGGCGCCACCACTGCCTTTAATCGCCATCATTGCAAGTGAAAATCAATCTTAAAAGCATTAGGCTAAATGAAGCCTGTAAACAAAAGATTGCATGTCACATGATTCTGTTATATGACATATTTAAAATAAACACGATAGTTAAATGAAACAGGTTTCTTTCTCTTTTTAAAGATGTATGTATGTATGTATGTATGTACGTACACTGTAGCTGTACAGATGTTTGTGAGCTTCATGTAGCTGCTGGGAATCGAATTTTTAGGATAATGTTCGCTCAGTCTCTGCTTGTTCTGGCCCAAAGATTGATTTATTATTATAAATAAGTACACTGTAGCTGTCTTCAGACGCACCAGAAGACGCATCAGATCTCATTACAGATGGTTGTGAGCCACCATGTGGCTGCTGGGATTTGAACTCATGACCTTTAGAAGAGCAGTCAGTGCTCTTAACCGCTGAGCCATCTCTCCAGCCTGAAACAGGTTTCTTTCTAAGGTGATAAAAATACTCAAGTTCAATCTTGTGATGGTTGTGCATACCCATTAATATAGTAAGAACTGTAGAGTTGAATATTTTACTAAAGCTATTAGAAATAAAATGGGACTGTGAGATAGACTGTGGGGTAAGATGCTTGCCACTAAATCTGGCAACCCAAGTTCCATCTGCTATGCTGAATGGCCTCCACACAGTGTGCTGGTATCGTTCCTCCCAATAAACAAGGGAAATAAAATTCTGAAAATAAGCTTTTTGGTGAGCCTGTGTGTATGTGTGTGTGTGTGTGTTATATACATGTATATATGTATTTCTGTATGTATGTTAAAGGTAGAGCTCATTGAATAATAAAATTCTTAAAACTCATCTGTATTCTCTCTTCTAGAAATCATGTCCACACCAGGAAAAGAGAACTTTCGCCTGAAAAGTTACAAGAACAAATCTCTGAATCCTGATGAGATGCGCAGGAGGAGGGAGGAAGAGGGACTGCAGTTACGGAAGCAGAAAAGAGAAGAACAGGTAAGCCCATGATGCTCCCTCCATTCTCAACTCTTAGTTACCTCTAAAAGTGCAGTGTACTTCGGATTTGTGTGTGCTACTGATGTTGTCTCAATGACAGAGCGTTGCCTCTCCTTACAAATGTTTGAGAAGTTTGAAGATAAAGTTTGAGGGTTTGTGAACTTTATAAACCTGAGTATCATCAGTGTGCTGTGGCTGCTTCATGTCTCTGTGCAGTTCTCATGCCTAATGTTTTGAAGTAAAATTTCAGGGAGTACACCTTTTCTTTTCTTGGTGTATTTTATCCAAAAGGACATTTTGGATAATGCTTTTGGAATAGTAGTAATTACTGTTATTAAGATTGCATTTATTTAAAATGTGTGCATGATGTTTATGTGGCAGGGTAGGAGTAGACATGGTGGAGCCAAGGATGGATGGATGGGAAGTCAGAGGACAACTTGTGGGAGTTGATTCTCTGTCTGCCATGTGGGTCCCAGTAAGTGTCATTGAGCCATCTCATGGACGCCTTGTTTGTTTTTTGGTTTTTCGAGACAGGGTTTCTCTGTGTATCTCTGGCTGTCCTGGAACTCACTCTGTAGACCAGGCTGTCCTGGAACTCAGAGATCACTTGCCTCTGCCTCCCAAGTGCTGGGATTAAAGGTGTGTGCCACCACTGCCTGGCTAATTATTATTATTTTTAAGTATGAAAATGGACAAGAAGATAGAGGAACTTAGTCTCACTTTTCAAATGCTCAGGATAAAGCTGGTGTGGTAGATCACACCTATAGTTGAAGTACTTGGGAAGCTTAGACAAGAACATTGTTGCTCGTTTGAGGACAGCCTAGGCTACAGACTCTCAAAACAAAACTTGGCATAGCAACTGGTTTTATTTTCTTTGCAGCCTTGTGTTAATGTCAAAAAGTTTTTCACCCTACTGATTCTTATTTTTTTTTGTAATAGCTTATTCATGTTTCAGTTCTGTTATAAAACTTCCAGAACTTTTTTACATTTATTTGATTACTAAAAGCGGGAGCTCAACATCCATAGTATATAAATTGAAACTGTGACCATACTTTTGACTAAAAGTATTTGTGATTATAGTTGGAAGTTTACCATATTTATTATATAAAAATCTGAAATTATACTAGGGCTTTAATTTTCTGGAATATTGCTTTATTTAAAATCTTAACTTTGAGGGCTGGAGAGATGGCTCAGCGGCTAAGGGCACTGGTTGCCCTTCCAAAGATCCTGAGTTCAATTCCCAGCTACCACATGGTGGCTCATAACTATCCATAATGGGATTTGATGCCCACTTCTGTAGATGCAGATAGAGCATTCATAGATATAAAAATAAATAAATCTTAAAAAAAAACTTAACTTTGAGCCAAGTTTGGTATACCTTTAATCTCAGTACTTGGGAATCAAGGGAAGGTGGATATTTTTAAGTTGGTGGCCAGCTTAGTCTTCAGAGGGAGTTCTAGGCCAACCAAAGACCCCTGCCCCCAAGAAGTCTTAACTTTGTCACTTCATAAATTCTGTTTTGTATGGATAAACTGGTAAAACTAATGAATACTTCAAGCTTAGTTTGTAAGATAGTGAAGATCAGGAAAGCGGGAATACTGTTGATTCCCCCACAGCTGCTTTGTCATTTATCTGGAAAAGTCACTGGCTGGCTTGTGCCAGCAGTTAGTGAAGTGCAGCAAGCATTTGGTACTGCCAGGAACACAGTGTTAGTTGCATCTATTATTGCCATCTTCTAGTAGATTAGAAATTAATATTTGTTGTGTAGATAGAGTACATAAATGACCTCTGTTTAGTTTTCAGACATTTGAAACTAAACATTTTCCTGTACAGAAAGAATCTATTTTGTGTGGGTTTTTTTTTTTTTTTTTTTTGGTTTTTTGAGACAGGGTTTCTCTGTGTATCCCTGGCTGTCTTGGAACTCACCCTGTAGACCAGGCTAGCCTTGAACTCAGAAATCCGCCTGTCCCCTCCACCCCCCAAATGCTGAGATTAAAGGCGTGCGCCACCACCACCCGTTGTGTTTACTAAATTACAGATTTTTGCTGACTTGATATGATTCAGTCATTGGATATTGCTATAAAGTTCATTTAAAAAGTGATACAGAAAAAGGGCTTGTTTGACACTTTTTAAAAAAAGATTTATTTATTATTATATGTAAGTAACTGTAGCTATCTTCAAACATACCAGAAAAGGGCATCAGATCTCATTATGGATGGTTGTGAGCCACCATGTGGTTGCTGGGATTTGAACTCAGGACCTTTGGAAGAGCAGTCAGTGCTCTTAACCGCTGAGCCATCTTCTCTCCAGCCCCTGGCACTTTTAGTTATAAGAAATATCTTCTGGAATAACAGGTTGATAAAAACTGGACTATTGGTGTTTCCTGTCAGTTGGCTTGGCTGATGAGTCCAGGTAACCTGTTCTGTATGTGGTAGTCCTATATACATACAGATCATGATTGTCTGGGCAGTTACATTTTCTTTTTACAATCCTACTTTGTAAGTGATTGGCACACATAGTAGGAGAAGCTTGAAAATTAACGGGCAGTTTCTGAGGTAAGGTGATTTTAACTCTTGTGGATGTTAAATTTCTCAATAATTTCTACATATTGGTGAGTTTAAAATGTATACTCATGGCCACATCCTTTGCATTTTATTTCTACTAGTATAGTTGTATTCCTGTGTGTATGCAGAATCCATCATGAAATTAAGTAGTTGCATTTTCTTTTGTGTACTTTTTTTTTTCCTGGAGTTTTCATTCTTTTTCCTTTTTTTTTTTTTTTTTTAAAGATTTATTTATTTTATTTATGAGTATACTGTTGCTGTCCTCAGACACACCAGAAGAGGGCATCGGATCCCATTTACAGATCGTTGTGAGCTGCCATGTGGTTACTGGGAATTGAACTCAGGACCTCTGGAAGAGCACTCAGTGCTCTTAGCCACTGACCCATCTCTCCAGCCCTCTTTTGGTTTTTCAAGACAGGGTTTCTCTGTATATCCCTGGCTGTCCTAGAACTCACTCGGTAGACCTGGCTGGCCTCGAACTCAGAAATCCACCTGTCTCTGCCTCCCAAGTGCTGGGATTAAAGGCGTGCGCCACCACCGCCTGGCTTTATGTTTTTCTAGAGCAGTGTTATTCAACCTTCTTAATGCTGCCACCCTTTAATACAATCCCTCATGTTGTGCTGACCCCTAACTGTATAATTATTTTGTTGCTATTTCATAACTACAATTTTGCTGCTCTTATGAATCATAATGTAAATATTTGTTATTTTATGATGGACTTAGGTGACCCCTGTAAAAGGGTCCTTTGACTCCCCCCCAACCCCCAAAGGTGAGAACAGCTTTTCTAGAAGCATTAACTCCCTCCCTCTAGTCGTTTAGTAGATTTTTGAGTAGGGGGATGTAGAAACTGGGATCTTGCCTGATAACTCTGACCGGCCTGGTAGTCACTGTGTAGACTGTCTTTGAACTCCTGTTAGTCTTTCTGCCTCAGTCCCTCAAACACAGAGATTCTCTTACAGTGTTGAAACTTTTCCTTCAGACTGATTTTCAAATGCTACTATTGCTCCTTTGTGTATTTTATTTTCTTTTTAAATATTTCCTCCAATTTCTGAAGTCTATAATGATAAATGTTGGTATTTTTTTAAGAAAATTATTCATTGTGGTAAGTGTAATTAAACAATTCACATCTTTGAAATCAGATGGCAGACTTTATAGAATGGTCTTAATTTCTCTTATTTTTAAACTGTCCTGATATGCTTAATTAATGAGTGTTTGTAATGCTTTATGAGCCTGCATCTTCTTTCATTACTTTTATTTATTTCTCCCTTACGCTTTACCTTCCCTCCCTCCTTCCTGTTTTCTCTATTTTTTTGTAAGCCCTGGCTACATAGCCTGTGTAGCCCTGGCTGGACTAGAATTGTCTACATAGAGCAGTCCTGCCTATCTCTGTGCCACTACAGCTGCCACAACAGGATTTTAGTTCTGAGGTTACAGGCATAGAAAAGCCTCACTCTGTCACTTTTCTATGTCTTATCATATAAAGGTCATATTAGTTTTTAGTTTGCAAAATTTTATTGACTATACAAGGAAAATTAGTATGTTAATTTTTTGCTATAATGACTATAAAGCTCTGAATTAGTGAACTAATTTTAATATTTTGATGTGTGGGTAATAGTTAACTCTTGAGTATTTGCTGTATCAGATCCCATTCTAAGCATTTTTGTGGAGGTAGTCTTGTGCAGCTTTGGCTGGCTAGGCTAGCCTTGAACTCACAAACATCTACATGCTTCTATCTCCTGAGTGCCCAGCTCCATTCTAAGCATTTTTTTTCAATTAGATATTTTCTTTATTACATATCAAATGATATCCCCTTTCCTGGTTTCCCCTGGGTGGGGGGACCTTCTTCCCTCTTCCCTTTCTCTGCTCACCAACCCACCCTCTCCAGCTTCCTGGCCCTGGCACTCCCCTACACTGGGGCACAGAGCCTTCACAGGGCCAAGGGCCTCTCCTCCCATTGATGACCCACTAGGCCATCCATTCTAAGCACTTTATGAATTACTTATCCCTAGTCACTTATGCAGAGTTGCATAGGTGGCTGACACCATCTGAACCGGAAATGTTGACAGTGCTCTGGAGAGCTTCAGGTTGTAGTTGCACCCCACACTGCTCTTACCTCCCTGAATTTCTAAACTTTTCAGCTGATTGTCCAGTACCGTGGCCACTTGTTACAATTAATTTGTAGCTCATTCAAATTATGATGAGTGGTACAAACTTAGTAGTAGGTTTTGAAGACAACCCAAAGTATTGCCTCAGAAAATTAATGAGGCTTTAAAAGATACTATTCACATGGTCGTCCTTTGCCTCATTGGTTCCTAGAGACTGGCAACCCCTGAAACCTCAGTATACTATCCTTGAAAGTTGTTAAGTATTAAGTCTTTCTAATAGCGACTTTGTCATTTTGTTCTGAAGACCTGTAAAGACTGCCTTGTGCCGGTTTCTTACCAAGTGTTGAGGGAAATGGCCTTAACATACCCAAAGGTGTTTTCATCCATGTGGGTTGTTGACGTCATGGCCATCGTTATTGTCATCGTCATCATCACACTTATGTCACGCAGTATCAGGTTTCTCTTGGTTAGGTTTTATGCCCCTGAGTGCTGGCATAGTGTGGTAGTTAATTGACTCAGTTGTAAGGTTGTGGAGAAAGAAGCCTGAAGTCTTCCTCACCAGAAGACACTAAAGGCAGCACATAGCTTCAGAACTAAGAAGGTTTGAATTCTCTTGTGCTAAAGCTATATGACTAGCATTCTTTTACTTTTCAGTTATTCAAGAGAAGAAATGTTGCTACAGCAGAAGAAGAAACAGAGGAAGAAATTATGTCTGATGGTGGCTTTCATGAGGCCCAGATAAATAACATGGAGATGGCCCCAGTAAGTATGATAATAAAAAGAACTCTTTGGTGGTATTGTGATGAAGGGAAGAGACGTTGGGTTTATTTTTTGTTTTTTTGCTTCAGTTTAATAGAAAGGTTAAGTTAATTTAGCATAGTGATGGCTGTCTATAATCCCAGTACTAGGGAATCTGAGGAAGGAGGATAGTTTCAGACCCTCATTGGCCTCATTGATAGTGTTTCAAAAACCAAACAAAACCATCAAATGTATGTATTGAAACATCTCATTGTACTTCATAATGTATACAGTGAAGGGTGTATGCTGTACAGAAAGTACATCATAGAAAGAAGTTCAGACAGGTGAGGTGGCTCAGTGATGAATGGCACTTTCTTTCCATCAAACCTGAGTCAGTCTGCACCTATGGCATGTGCACCCTCCTCAAAGCTGTGGTAATAGAACCAACATGCATTTGGAAAACTAAATTGTGTAACTTTTTGAGGGGTTACATAGAAGATACAGAAATTATACAGAAATTCAGGTCTGCTGAGTTTCTGTGCATTATAATTAAATAGTTTTAATTATATAAAATATGCCGTGCATTTATGAAAATGTCATTAGATCCCTTTATAATGAGCAATTAGTATATATGTTTTCTATTTTCTTTTCTCTCTTTTCTTATTTCTATTTCTTTTTTGAGACAGACTTTCTCTGTGTAGCTCTGACTGTCCTAGAACTCACTCTGTTGAGCAGGCTGACCTCAAACTCACAGAGATCCATCTACCTCTGCCTCCCAAGTGCTGGGATTAAAGGCCTGAACTACCACTGCATGGCAAGTCTATGTATTTTAGAGATATATTTATTACTTTATGTGTATGAGTTTTGCTGCATGTATGATGATGATTTGTGTGCCTGATGCCCCTGGAGGCTGGGATTCCTTGGATTTAAGAGTTATAGGTGGTTGTGGCCCCCATATTGGTGCTAAGAATTGAACCCGAGTACTCTGCAAGAATGGCAAGTGCTCTTAACCACTGGACCATGTCTTCAGCCCCCTATTTTAAGCTGTTAATATACTTTACACACATACATCTTTGTGGTAGAGGGGGTTTAACTCAGCCTGTTCAGGTTAGACAAATAGCATTGCCACTGAGCCACACCTCAGCCCTGTATATGGCCTTTTTTTTTTTTTTTTTTTTAAGTATTTGTCATTTCAGTCACCAAATATCTTCTCCTCCTGGTAGTCACTAGTACTCACTTATTCTTTATTCTTTATGAGAACCTCTGTGTGAGAGAAAAATGGTGGCATATGATACACTATTGTGTTTTATGTCACTACATAGCCCTCCAGTTTACAAAAGAAGATTCCTTTTAGATTTGACAGAGTATAATTCCTTCTGGAATTTTTAATAGAGAGAGTGAAGTTTTTAGAGCATTAGCTTCACAACAAAACAGTAAAAAATAAAAGCAAAAACTAAACCAAAACAAAAGCACCAGATTTCCTTGTACTATTCTGACTCCCGACATGTGCAGCTTCTCCCTTCCTTAGCCCAATCGTGAGAGTAGTACATTAGTGCGTGAGCAGCTGTTAACATACCCTCTTACCTGGAGTCTGAGGTTTGTTTACTTTTGGGTCCTCTCTTAGTAGGATCATACAGTTTTCCTGCCTTGAAACTCCTATTTATCCCTTCCGTCCAGAGCCACTGATTATTTTATTCTCTCCATAGTTTTACCTGTGCCAGGATACCATAGTTAGAATTACATCTTGTGTAGACTGTTAAGGTTGGCCCTTTAGTTGGTAATAATGCATTTATATTTCTTCCATATCTATGACTGGTACCTCATTTCACTGGAACTGTACTCTTTTCTTTTATATCATTGTTTGAGAACTGTGGTTTCTGTGCTAAAATGGCATTTGAGTTTTATATCCTGATAAATAAATCTTGAAGCACATAAGGCCTGAACTTACGAGACAGTTACGAGTAGTTAAGGGTTCATGTTTTTGTAACGTTCTTGTATAGAAATTTAGAGTGTGGTGTTGGTGTATGTCTTTAGCCCCCTAGCACTTGGGAGGCAGAGGCAGGCGGATTTCTGAGTTCGAGGCCAGCCTTGTCTACAGAGTGAGTTCCAGGACAGCCAGGGCTACATAGAGAAACCTTGTCTCAAAACAACAACAAAACAAAACAAACAAACAAACAAAAGAAGGCTGAGGCAAGAAGGTAAATCTCTGAACCCCC
>JADRCD010200493.1:5310-49165 GCA_019843815.1 Montemys delectorum | reverse complement strand
ACTGATGAACACCAAATGGTTGAGAAGCACCTAAAGAAATGTTCAACATCCTTAGTCATCAGGGAAATGCAAATCAAAACAACTCTGAGATTCCACCTCACACCAGTCAGATTGGCTAGGATAAAAGACTCAGGTGACAGCAGATGCTGGAGAGGTTGTGGAGAAAGAGGAACACTACTTCACTGCTGGTGGGATTGCAAACAGGTACAGCCACCCTGGAAATCAGTGTGGCATTTCCTCCGGAAATTGGACATAGTTCTACCAGAGGACCCAGCTATACCACTCCTGGGCATATACCCAGAAGATGCTCCAACATGTAATAAGGACACATGCTCCACCATGTTCATAGCAGCCTTATTTATAATAACCAGAAACTGGAAACAACCCAGATGTCCCTCAACAGAGGAATGGATACAGAAAGTGTGGTACATCTACACAGTGGAGTACTACTCAGCTATTAAAAACAATGAATTTATGAAATTCTTAGGGAAATGGATGGATCTGGAGAGTATCATCCTGAGTGATGTAACCCAATCACAAAAGAACACACATAGTATGCATTCTCTGATAAGTGGTTATTAGCCCAGAAGTTTGGAATACAGGAAGAACAACCCACAAATCACAAGAAACTTAAGAAGAAGGAAGACCAAAAGGTGGACATTTCATTCATTCCTAAAAAGGGGAACCAAACACCCACAGAAGGAATGGCAGAGATTAACTATGGAGCAGAGACTGATGTAAGGACAAGCATATAGCTATCTCCTGAGAGGCTCTGACAATACCTGACCAATACAGATGTAGAGACTCACAGCCATTCATTGAACTGAGTACACGGTCCCCAATAAAGAGTTAGAGAAAGGTTCTATGGACCTGAAGCGTTTGCAGCCCCTTAGGACGAACAACAATTACTAACTAGTACCCTCAGAGCTCTCAGGGACCCAACCACCAATCAAGGACTATACATGGTGGGACTGAATGTTCTGGCAGCATGTATATAGTAGAGGATCGCAAATTTGATCATCTATAGGAGGAAAGGACTTCAGCCTTGTGAAGGTTTCATGCCCAGTGTAGGGGAATGCCAGGGCCAATAAGTGGGAGAGGGTGGGGTGGCAGGCATGCGGAGACAAAAGGGGTTTGTTATTGTTGTTTTTGTTTGTTTGTTTGTTTGTTTGTTGGAGGGGAACCTGGGAAAGGAGAAATTTACATGTAAATAAAGAAAATATCAAAAAAAATATTCTAAATATGCCTCCATTGAAGCCAAATTGAAAAGAAAAAAAAGAAAAGAAAGAAAGAAATGAAGTCATGGATTTGTGTATGTCAAACAGGTGTTTGATCTCTGGACTACATCCCAGTGTATCATAACCTTTTACATGGATGAATAGTATGATTTTTGGGATATGAGTTAGTTGATTTATCTACTTCATGTTGGTAATATTTAAGTGCTTATATTTAACTAACATAAAATACATATAAAATGCCTTTGCATGTATGTATGCATGCATGTATGGATAGATGGATGTATTGGTATTTGTCTAGTTAATTACTTGGAATAAATTTCCATGAACATAAAAACTTCACATTAATAGAGGAAGTTTGGGTGATATTTTTAACTTTTTATTTTTTTAATCTTATTTTATTTTTTATTTTCTTGTAGTGCTTAGTCATATTTATAGGTTGCTGTGTGCTGTAAGAAAGTAGAAAATAATTATTAAAGGGAAAATCTTACTGGAAGCACAATTAAAAAGAAAAATAGAACAGCTCATAAGTCCACTATCTTGTTGTCATTCTACAGTATTGTAAGTATAAGTTGATTCAAATAATGGATAGGCCATGCTTATTCAAAGCAGGTATGTGGACCACACAAGAATATCTGGCAACTTCACTGGTCCAATGTCAGGTTTGCTGGTTGTATTAGCATCAATATTCTCTCTTCCAGCTATTTTGGAATTCACAAATATAGTGATACTGACTACCATTACCATAGTCTGTAAAGAACTCCATAATGGGCACCTCCTATTCATTTGTATCCTTGTACTCACTGACAAAGCTCTTCCACCTACCCTCTGGTAACCACACTTTAATTCATAACTCTGTAAGTTCACATTTCATATTCTACCTATGGACAACATTGTGCAGAATTTATCATCTCTTTGTCATGCTTATTTCAGTTGACTCAAGTTCTACTGTGCGACTGGAAATGACATCATTTCATTCTTTGTGTGGATAAATAACATCCCATTACACTTTTGTAACTCAGCCCCATCACCCACTGTACTGTTGATATGCACTTTTGCCAAGTTGGTATCTTGGCTACTTCAGTAATCTTGTAATATGTGTGAGGATATACCTCTTTACTATTTTAGGCATGTACATAGAGATTGATGGGATATATGGAAGTTTTATTTTTAATTTTTGAGGGCTTTCTATTCACTTTCAATAATGAGTAGAAAATTTATATTTCCACAGCTGTTTTCACTTTGTAACACCAACATTTAATGATAGCATCTACACATGACACAAGTCAATATCTTGTTTACAGAATTAAAAATCTGAAGTGCAGTTGCTGAGTTAGAATGCATATATATTTATATTGTGACATATCAATCTCTCATATTGAATGTGGTACATGTACATACACATACATGTATATGATGTCTGCTAGTTTTCTTCGTTGCTTTTATCAGTACTGTATCTGAATAAGGTTTTAACCTTTGCTAAAGTTATGGTCAAATAATTACTTCATTTATTTATGTAGTAGAATTTTTATGATATCAAATTTTGGTATATTATTTACCATATATTTCTTCATTCATACTGTTTGGAGAAATTTATATTAAATAACTTTTTATTTTTTCAGTGATTTGTAACTACACCATATATTAAAAATATTAATACTTATTGTCTTGTTCAACTTGAATTCCTTTCCTATGTTTTCATTCTACCCAGACCATCTCCCTAGCCCAGATGAAAGCATCTATGTAGAGTATTTGACACAGACAGCATGAGGTTGAGATCTCTGCTTTTACCATATTCCTCCTTGAAATTTTTATATTTGTGACTAATTAATACATACTGAACCTTCTTAGTTAACTGCTATAGTAAACACATTTATTGCTTCTTTTCATGAATTTTGATATAATTACTTGCATAGTGTACAAAAGATTTCGAAAATACCAGGCATTTTTCACCACATGGAATTTTAGATAGAATGTTTAGAGTTCTCATAAAATCTTATTTTATCACCAAATAATAATATTACTCAGCATGCCAGAATTTAAAGATTTCAGCATGTGTACTCTGGAACAATTTGGAAAACCTCCTTTTTCCTCAGTTTTATTATCTGTAAAAATTAAAAATTAATACTACCTAATCATTGTAATTATTAAATGAGAGGCTATATGTACTGATAGGCTAGTCACTGGTATACTGAAAAGTCCATGGCAAACATCATTAGGAAGTAGCATATTTGCAGTTTGATTGTAGTATGTGCTTTGCTGCACTGTACAATTTTCTTGAATTCTGTCCTTTGATTTCTAAAATATTCCCTATCAAGTTTAGATAGTTGAGATATTGATAACTTCTAAAGATCTACTAGGATGTTAAAAATCTATTTTTCCTCTATTATTTTGGTAAGCGGCTTTTATAAAATTTCCATGTTGATAAGATTTAGTAAACAGCTTTGATATGATTTCTATGTTGATAAAATTTCCATTCTCAAGCTCCTACTTTAGTGAGTTAGTGAATTTGATGTGCCAGTAGTTTTAACTTACAGTTTTCCATATCATAGGTATCAGTGTCAACATAGTCTAGTTATTTATGTTATAATTCCTTTATGTATATTTTCTTCCAAGTTGGTCACTATATTGAGCTTTTCCAATATTTTTCAATATAAAATTACAAATAGAATGAACTTGTATTTCATAAATTTCTTGCCCATGTATTTCATTTTCTATTTTTAATTTCCAATGGCAAATGCTTCTATCTTCTGTCTTGAATACACTTTTAAAATGTATGCCTCTGTTATAGGTTTATTTATATCATAATCCAGGTGAATGGGTATTTTATGGTGGAAAGAATGCATCTTTTCAGAAAGCCATAAAATATACATGGTGAACTCAGTTAACCATAATTTGCTCACACTGTCTTAATTATTTAGTTTCTTCTGAATAATAAGCCATCCTGAAGCTCACAAGTAATTGTCTTGTTACTCTTTGTTCTTTGAATACAGAGTAATTGTCTTATTACACTTCATTCCTGGTCCACTGTTTGGTTTAGGTTGTGCTAATGTAATAGTGCTAAACAACTATTGCTTCGTGGAATCAGTTATCCACTGCTTTAACTGTGGGCTGTTCACAATAAGGTTCCCAGGACCCAAAATGGAAGACTTTAGCCACAATACCCAACAAAGGGGAGATAGAACCTGTAGAGAACATATCCAGTGGATAATCACAGCCCCCAGTTGAGGGATGGGGTCACCCACCCACCTCAAAAATATTAATCCAGAATTCCTCCTGTCAAAAGGAAATGCAGGGACAAAGAGTAGAGCAGAAACTGAAAGAAAGGCCATCCTGAGATGCCCTCACCTAGAGATCCATCCCATCTGCAGACACCAAACCCAGAAACTATTGCTGATGCCAAGAATTGCTTACTGAAAAGAGCCCGGTATAGCTATCCCCTGAGAGGCTCTGCCAGAGCCGGACTAATACAGTTGCAGTTATACATAGCCAAGTATTGGACTAAGCATAGGAACCCCAAAAGGGAAGTTAGGGTAAGGATTATAGGAGCTGAAGGGATTTGCAACCTCATAGGAAGAAGAAGAATATATATCAACAAACCCAAGCCCCCCAAAGTCCCCAGAGACTAAACCACCAACCAAAGAGTACACAGGGGAGTACCCATGGCTCCAGCTGGCTATGTAGCAGAGGATTGCCTTATCTGTCATCACTGGGAAGGGAGCCCCTTGGTCCCATGGAAGCCTGATGACCCAGGATAGAGGACTGCTAGGCCGTTGAGACAGGAGTAAATGGGCAGGTTTGGGAGCACTTTCATAGAAGCAGGGAGAGGGAGGAGGGCATAGGGGGCTTGTGGAGGGGAAACTTGGAAGGAAGATAACATTTGAAATGTAAATAAATAAAATAACCAATAAACAAAAAGAAAAATTGCATAAATCAAGCTTGTCTCTGAATCATAGATATCCAACTAGGCAATTACATAAAAGTTAGTTTCTTGACGTTGAAGATTAGAACTCAGGTATTCCCACAAGTGTCATATTTTATTGATAAGAGTATCTCAAGTCAACCCAAAAACACATATCAGAAGAAAATAAGCTATCCAGGTACTGTGCATGACTTTTATTTTGTAGAACTTGACTGCAAAGCTGAGGATCCACATGGAACAGTCACTAAAGCCTGTGCATAACTTCATAAAGCCTATGATTCTAGCTCTCATGAGTCCTGGCCCTGATTGCACCTCAACACACATCACAAGTAAATTTGTAGTAGTGGAAAGTCATACTGTTCAATAAACAATTGACATTCCAGATGCTGTTGTTTCCTTCTCAAGTTTATGCCTCAAAGTCATCTTCATCCGATTCCCTTTGACACTCTTTGTGTTTACATGGTACCTGTTCTTTGGTGGAAATGGGCTTTATGTATCCTCTAGCAGAAATGTATATGATATTTTCTTGAATTCTAAAAGAAGGGTCTCATAATCTCATAATCTTTGATTAATTTCTTTATATCCCCTGGTTTATTCCCTTACATGCAAGTTGGCAAGTCTGAATTTATAGAAAGTATAAAGGAATAGAAATAATCCAGAAAATCCATACCATCTGTAGACAGATGCTTTGAGTGTGGGTCTCATAATGAAGGTTGTAGCCAGAAACCATCAAATTAAAACACAGCATATCCTTTTCCTTCAAATGCAGTGACAACTGCAATCATTTAAATCAAGATGTAGACATCTACATGAAATAGGAGTGGATATAAAGTGCTGCAATACTGTGCCTGGTAATGTGGACTTGCCTCTTTCAGACATAATTTAAGCTGTTTTTTCTACTATATAGTCAGTTTCCTAGTTTTGGATGGAAAGATTACATTTTCATTGTCTGGTTGATTGTCCACAGTTGATCAATATAACCAATATATCCTGTATTTCCTCCTGTGATATTGGTAGCCACGTACACTGTTTCTGAATCCCTTATTTTTCATTCACAGTAAAAGATTTCACATCTTTTAAGCCAAGGAATTAATTTATTTGCAGAAAACTTTCCTGTAGTTTAGAAGGTGTACCTTTCAATCAGTAAGTATAATTTGTGCTCCTCTACAGAATGTGTTGAATCTGTGCATACTCCACAGCCTTGTAGTCGCTGGAACATCTCCTGCAGCTGAGCCAAAATGCAGAAGCCACAGGGAATCAACAATCAAAGCTTCTGCATCTGAAGATGTCAGGACCTCCTCTTCACAGAACCCTAGGCCAGCATCCCAAACTAATTGGATTTTCCTGTGTTCCCTCAGAGCTTGTGTTGGGGGAAAAGACTTAAAAGGATACCAATGAAAACCAAAGAAAAAAGGAACAAATACCTATATACCGTTCTTTCATTCTGGCTATAGTTCTAAGCTTTAAACTCAAATATACTCGTGGTCTCTTCTGCTTCTACAATGTCATTCTAGAGAATAGCCAGGTTTCCCACTTGACCTCCATCCCTAACAATCCTGGATACGACAAATGAATTTTTACTGCTGTTTGAGGAGAGAAACTTGCCCTAATCTACTGCCAGAGCTATTGGTGAAAAATAAGAAACTAAAGTAATGGAAATATCATCAAGGGCAAGAGGCTAGGAAAATGAATCCACGGGCAAAGTGCTTATTATATAAGTGTAAAGACCTAAGGTAATATCTTTATCAGCCATTTAAAAGCTGAACATCTTTGCACAAATCTGTAACTGGGAGTAGGAGGAACAGAAACAGGCAAATCTCTGGGGCTTGCTAGTCAAATCAGCAAGCTCCAAGTCCAGGAATTAACAGTTCTCAAAAACTAATATGGAGCTGACAGACTCAGAGCCAGAAGTGGTAGATGACTACAAAAAACACTATTGTCAGAACACAATAGGGGAGTTGAACACAAAAACTCACAGTGATTGTGAAAGCGTGTGTTTGAGCCAGACAAAATCAGAGCAAGAAGCAAGAGGAAGTAGGCACAATGTCCTATCACTAGCTGAGGAGGTATTTGAATTTGATGACTGCTGGGAGAAGGCATAAATTAGTCATATCCCACTGTAGGACTCATGTCCTAGAGTACTGGGCAACATAAATTAAACTTGATATATCAGAGAGAAAGAGAGAGAGAGAGAGAGAGAGAGAGAGAGAGAGAGACAGAGACAGAGAGACAGAGAGAGACAGAGAGACAGAGACAGAGAGAGACACATTCAGAGAGAAACAGACAAAGAGAGATACAGTGAGGGGAAGAGAGAGAAAGAGAGTTGGGTGGGGAAGAAAGTGGGTAGACATGGAAACAAATAAAATCATGATACATTGTATGAAATTCTCAAATGATTGGTGAAAATATTATTCTAAAAAAGAGAAGAAGAAATCTAAGCTAGATGTCAATTGGGGAAGGTAACCAGCATCCACATCTGACCTTCATATATACAAGCCACACAGAGGAAAACCAGTAAGGGTGAGTGAGATTAGGGGAGCTTCCTGTTGAAATTGTGTGATGTCATCTTAAGGGGAGGAGATAATTCACCATTCTTATTTGAACAGGTGTGAACCAACATTGGGATAGCAAAGGTCACTAATTTCAAAGTGTTCACCGGGATCCTACCTTTTTTTTTTTTTTTTTTTTTTACTAATTTTTATAGTCTGTCTTCTTTCAGGCTTTACTCGTTTCTTTCCATCACGAGTCAAGATACATCTTTTAAATGAACTTAGGGGTCCTTTTAGGTTTGTGGTCAGATGCCCAAAATTTAACTTTTGGTGTTAAAATGCGTGAGGAACTGCTCATAATGGTTTTACTATCTGTGCATTATAAATAACTTGGGTGTATTTGGGGGAGCTAAACTTGGATCATAATTCCTTCCTAAGGCAGACAAGAATACAATGAAAATGGTAAGTTGGAAACAACATCATTTTATATCATGAAATTCTGCAAAAGTTTAGTTGAGAAAAAGTACTTACTCAATATTGCTCAACACTCCACAGCACATATAGCAGTTGAAAAGAACAGTTTCTTATTTTGTTTCTGAGTTAGCAATTTTTACAGGGTTCACACAGAATAAGAAATGAAAGCCCTTCTTTCAAGGTGACATGCTGACCTTAGGGACAAGACAGTACTAGGTCAGGGTAGAACCACTCCTCCAACTATCTAAACTGTCTATCTTCAGTTCTACAGACAGTGACTTTCTTTGAATATAGACTCGTTTTATTTCCTTTACTTTATTAATTTGTTCACTTTACATCTTGATCACAGCCACCTCTCTTCACAAGTCACTTCCTTACACAGCTTCTCCCCATTTCCCTTCTTCTCTGAGAACGAGCCCCCCCCCTTGTATACCAACCCACCCAAGCACATCTAGTCACTGTAGGACTAGGCACATTCTATCCCACTGAGGCCAGAAACGGCAACCCAGTTAGGGGAACAGGATCACAGGCAGGTAACAGAGTCATGGACAGCCCCTACTCCAGTTGTTGGGAGATCCGCATGAAGACCAAGCTGAGACAGACTTCTTAAGGTGTTAAAACAAATCATAAGGATAGACCCTGAATTGTCATGAATGGTCCTTACAAAAGATTTCTACGGTGAATGCACCAGAAGACATTCTGCTAAGCAAAGACCAGAGACTTCTTTACAGCCATCATAAGATTTATCCCAGCTCACATCCCCACCTCAGACTTCTTGACTCTAGAACTGCAAACCACACTTAGGGAACAAACACAGGCAGTCATTTGGTTCTCAGCACACAGTCCTTCCTGAAGGATGACTTGAGCTTCATATGAACATCATGGTAGCTAAGGACCAAGATATAATCCCAGTGGACTGGGAACTGGGAACATTTTCCAGTGTGCTACCCCAAAGTTGAAGGGCATCATTTCCTCTGTTTTATTATCAATGTTCAAAAAGTTAGCTCCAATGAGAAGGAAAATTTTATTCCATATTTTGAATGAAGAAGAATCAAATCATTTTGAGGTCATATGCAAAAATCATTTCTAGAACTGATATGGGGAGAGAGAGTTAAGAATGGATTATTACAGGCTTGCATTAAAAGAGATACAAACTAATGACTGCAGAGTTCCTAATTGGATATGAGCAATAAATTAAAAATCTTAACCACATTTTTTCTCTCAATGTAAGTGGACAATATCCATATTTCTGCTATTTCCAGTTTGGAGTCAGACAAATTAAACAACTTTCTAGCAAGGGTCATTAGAACCAAAAGGTTCAACTTTTGTTCCTAAATCTCTTATAGATACAATACAATATGTACTTTCTCTGGAAGTACATATGTTGGAGATAAATCCACCCTAGTATCATCAAAAACAAACCCATTGTTCTTCAAGATTGTTGTTCAAAATATGCTGCCTGGAGTGTCTGCAACTCTGTTCTCCACTTTTCATTTTCTACTGTGGATAAGAATGAAATCTGGCTAGTTCCATAAGATGACCCTACATTTAGAGTGGACACCCATAGCTTAGATTTAAAAAAAAAATTGTTACTCAGAAAATAAGTCCAAGTGCTTGAGTATATAGGCACTTGTAGAGGAATAAATCAATTTAACTCCATATCCCATCATTCTGTACAGGTTTGTAACAAGGTGTACTTTGTTAGATTTTCATCTGCCTACATCTGAGACAGCAAAGTTCTCCACAATCATCTTTTAATGACATCGCAATTTATAGACAGTAACTAATTTCAAACTTCATAGCACTTGGCTTTTATGATTATTTCAAATCATTTAAATGCAAATGAATTTCCAGAGAGAGAAAACATCAAATGCCCTTGAGTGGCAACATGTAATAGAACAGTGTATGGAAGCCACTGTAGGAATTTGACGCACTCTGATAGGGTTGAATGGTAAAGCTATATAAAAGTGTTTGCTTATACTTAATTTGCATTTCATTCCACATTATAATCTATTTACACATTCTGTCTTTTTAATATGACTTATTTATTGAACCCTCCTTAGAAATCCTACCCATGTTCCACTGGAAACCTATGATGCAATTTAGCAAAGAAAAAAATATCACTACAATATTCTCAAACAAGAATCAAATGCACAAACACTTCTTGCTTCTCTATACTTCTCCACAGTTAAGGCTGTCACTGTATGATGCATCTCCAAGCTAAGTGTCTATTCATTCATGCTGAGCTTGCTTTTGCTTAGGGATCAAATAACAGTGCCCAAGATATGTAGCATCAAAACAAGGAAGTCAAGTTCTTATATAAGTATATCACTAATTTAAAGTTCACAAAAATATTGAAACTATCATGATAGAGTACATTTATAGCAAAGCCATTGTTGTATATATGTATGTACATGTGTAGGAAGCAAGATGATATTTCACTGCTAATTACTTAGAATGTATTACCAACTCTGGGTTTACTGCTTGGGTAACAAGGGTCAGGGAAACATGTTATTATTTATAAGGTAAGTAAAGAAAAAGAAATAATTCAACAGTAGAACACCAAGATCCATATAGGACAGCAGGGCAGCAGCTGTCTTTGAAGCTTTGAAAGATGTTGAGTACAGAAGGGGTAGGTATGTCCAGTGTACATCTTGACTGGATCATCTTTCTTCCTTCTGAATTTTCCAGACTCTGCCTTGCCACTGTTATCTTTTAATAATGCTTACTTTTTAAATCTTCTTTTGCAAAACACCTTCTAAAAACACATTAAGAAATAATGGTTTCATTTGAGCTCACATTTTTGCAAGTATGGTCCATCATGGCAGCAGGAGCATGATGAGGCAGGGGCATGAAGCAGCTGGCTGCAACTCATCCATAGTCAGGATACAAAAATAAATAAATACTGCTGTTCAGCTACATTTTTTTTGTATTCAGCCCCATATCCCAACATCTAGCATGACGTTGAGCACAGTGGAGTGAATATTTCCAGTTCAACTTAATCTAACTAATCATTCGAAGAAATGACCACAGATTTGGTTCCTTGATGACTGTCTTATCAACTTGACAGACAAGATTAGCCATCACAACACCACCTTTGTTAACATGATATTGAATGATATCATGTTTAAGATATAACTTTCCACCCTTTTTCTAATTAGACTGATGACCATCTAATAATTCAAAATATACCCAATCTAATTTAAAAAAAAAAAAACAAAACAAAACACCTCAGTCTCTAACTTTCCTAACACTAATAAAGAATAAGTACAGACTCTTCTGAGACCCGAACAATCTCTTAACATGGAACCTTTGAGAATTCAAAAAAACAAGATATACACACATGTGTGTGTGTGTATATATATATATATATATACACATACATATATATATGTATATATATATATATATATATATATACATATATATATATGTATCTCCAATCTACAATGGGGTACAATAAATGTTCTCTTCCAAAGGGGAAGAATGGAGAAATTGTAAGAAATTATCATACTAAAGCATAACCAAAACCCAGCAGGCAGCCACCAAATATTTCAACCCACATTCAGCATCTGAGTTGACAAAGGTCTTAAGCAACTCCACTCCTTCAGCTCTGCTTCCTAAACCACAGATAACCTCCCTTCATCCAGCCCTACTTTGTTCTTGAAGCCTTCCTTGCTGGGCATTCCATAGTCTTAGCATTTCCAATCTCTTAGGATCTCCACTGTAATTCAGCTTTTACCTCCACAGCTCAGGCTCCTGGCCTTGGTGCATTTCTAGGAATATAGAGCAAGACTCTCCAGCTCAATATTGCATCATTCATGTCTAGTGAAACACTTCCTGAGGTACTTCTTTTCAAGAAGTAAGCTATCCTTTCAAAGGCATTTTCAGGTTAGTATCTTTTCTCTCAAAGTACTTTGTACTTCACTATATGGAAGCTTCTATGGGTGAGGTCCTGGTGCAGTGAATCATATATGATGTTCTAGTGTAAAGCACCAAGTTTCCTTTTAATGACACGGTTCTCTCTGACAATGAGAGTTGTTTTGAGAAAGACCTGATTTTTGTGAGGTTGAATTTATCCACAACTTTTCTTGACAAATGCACATTTTGAATCTCTTTCTCCCTCATATTTTATTCCCTCTCTTTGTAGATCTACATGAGAGTAGTAAAGAGTAGCCATACCACTGCTGAACTCTGTTACACATTTAGGATGGAAAGCACCTTACTCAATTAGCTAGTCCCTAAGGGTGTACAAAAATGAGAGGAGAAGACAAATAAAATTCAGTGAAGTTCACCTCATGAAAATAAAAATATTGAATGTGGTCTCAGCATATAGGCTAAGACTTTTACAAAAAGGAATATGAATGGTTCATTTGGTTCATTGGGTTAACACTTACTTCCAATTTAAAACAAAATGGTTCTGAACATCATGTGGGGAAGGAGCATGAAGAGTTTCAATCCTGTCTCCACTTACTAGTGGTTCCCACCACTAAACAAATATAGATATGGTAGCTAGAAGTATATATGGAAGCTTTAACTATAAGAAGTCATGACCTAGAAAAAGAACCAAAGAAAACAACAATTCTAAAAGTGTAGGAAAACAATGCCAGTGGAAATCACAGAGCTCCGCAACATCAGGACAAAAGATATCTGCAGCTGATGAGAAGACAAGGTAGCAATCCTTGGTCATGATGAATGTGAAAGTACAAACAAGATCAGCAGGGACAGAAAATGAAAAAGCAAATTGGAAGAAAAGCTGCTCTAAATTATGGGTTCAAGGCATAACCTATGCAAGTGTTGAGGTGCATTCTGGATTATCTGCTCCCTTTCTAATACTGTATTTCACAAACCTCTTCTTATTTCTAGGCTGGATTAGGAAAGCCATTTAACTGGAAGCATCTTTGTCTTCCCTTAGCCCTTCCTTATTCTAAAGAGACTTTCTCCATCTCTAGTGAGGGAGTCCTTATATTTTAGACCAGCTGCTTTGACCTCAGCTAGGAACAGCTATACAGACAAGAGTAGGCAGCATACCAGCAGTGTCTACAGGGCAGTGTATGAACTATGCAGATGAGAATTCCTGAAAGGAAGCTATATCTGCAAGAGTTGATGGAGTGACTACAACTGCAGTGACGTGGACCAGTTAGAACACTGCAGACCCAGAGCCTATGTATTACAATGTACCTTGAGCTATGTTTAAACCCTCAAATAGTCATTTCTTGCAGACCTTTGTGTGAAACCTAACATTCTGCGAGTGACAGATAAAGATGGACCTAGCATCCTATAAGTTACAGATCTTTGGAACTTGCAGGTATGGACCCAAGTACACAACTCTTAACTCAAAGATCAGTCCATTGCTTCATTGCTTCAAGATTTCTTATAACAAAGAAGAGAGAGGGACAGAGATAGAAGCACACACAAAGAGAGACAGAGAGAGAGAAAGACAGAGACAGAGAGAGAGAGAGAGAGAGAGAGAGAGAGAGAGTCAGACAGACAGAGAGAGAGAGAGAGAGAGAGAGAGAGAGAGAGAGAGATCGACTGAAGTCTGACTCCTATGATTATGCAGACTTTTAAGTCTCAAATTCCACCTTCTGTGAAACGATATGTCTAAGAAAGCCATTGGTACAGGTCTAGTCTGTGTCTAAAGTCCTAAAGCCTAGAGAAACCAATAATATAAATCCTATTTCAACTCTGAAATCTCAATAACCAAAAGCATCAATGTCTAAAGGTAAAAGAAAAATTATATCCTAGATCTCAAGCTCATAAAGAGAGTAGAGTGCCCTCCTCAACTGTTTGATGTAATTGAGCCCTCAGTGAATTGGATGATGCCCACCACATTGATGAAAGCTATCTTCTTCTCAGACTACTCATTCAAATACTAATTAAATCACCCATCACTAATGCCTCCTCTCCTAATTTAAAGTAGGAAAATGGAGAGACCAGCAGAAAGCAAAATGTAAACAGAGATCAAAAGAATGTAGGTTGAATTTCCAATAGAAAGATAGACAGAACCATAGCTGAGTGTATTAGCCAAGGTTACTATTGCTATGATAAAAGACCATGACCAAAAACAAGCTGGGGAGGAAAAAGGCTTATTCAGCTTCCTCCTCATCATCACAGTTCATCTTCAAGTAAAGTTAGGACAAGAACTCACGCAGTGCAGGAACCTGGAGGCAGGAGCTGATACACTGTCAAGGGAGGAGTGCTGCTCACTGGCTTGCTCCTCAAGGCTTGCACAATGTGCTCATTTGTTCAAACCCAGTACCACCAGCTCACAGACAGTGCCACCCATCACCCACCCCTAACTAAGAAAATGCCTCACAGGCTTCTTTGTACTCAAATCCATAAGGCACTTTACTCAACTGAGCCTCCCTCCTCTCTGATGACTCTAGTTTATGTCAAGTTGGCAACTAGTCAGTATGATGGGACAAGGTTAACAAGGATCCTCTTAGAAGCATGAGTTGGCAAAGTTCCTCAGGGGACTGAGCTTCATGAGGGACTATACATAGTACCTTGGATGCATGACATTATCTTTTGTGTTATCATTTCTCAAGTAAATCTAAATAAAGCTAAACAGCAGAAAACATTGACTTGTTCTCAGCAGTATTCTAAATTAAAATCTGTACTTAAGGTGTAAGCCTACCTGACAAACAGTAACAAATGCAGCAGGATTAGCAAAATATATATTTGAATCAAAATATAACCAAGAAGCAAGTGTTTAAAACATAAAGACTGGTAGCTAGTATCCTCCTTCTTTCTGGCTGTAGCTTTTTGATCACAGTGAGAAGAGACCTGATATCCCCCAAGAATTAAGACTGATCAGATTGGAAAAGTTTAGTCACAAAATTCAGAATGAATGTCCACATGGGGTGCTCTGTTAGGGTCACTGTGGTGCACCAGATAGCATTCTCCATAACAGATGCAGAAAAATAATGGCAAACAGTTTAGAATTAACACATACTTCAAAAGTGAAGCTAGCTGTGTGAAGTTTATCTCGTAAACTGTAATGTGCAACCATCTGTGGCTATAACTGGAGCTGGATGAATCTCAACTGCAAACAAGCTCTCTTCTCATTTTTCCTGCTCTCTCTCTATACACAATTCAGGGCACTGTGAGCAAGAGAAAGCAACTTTTAAGATGACAGGGAGCTCTGCTGGGTTTGTTAACTGAAATTCCCATATTCTAACCTAGAATAATAGTTTGAATTCATGTTTAATGTTGACTTTAGTGAACTATCAGCCTACAAACTATAGTCAATTTTTTCACCAAATGGCATATTGAATGGTATTTACTCATTGCTGAATTCACACCCTTGAAACTGGCCTTTGGCTGGGAGATGAGTAACGCTTTGGAGGCCCTGTAACTCTTGCTGTATTCCATGCTTACTTAGTACAAGACTCTGAAGCTGTTTAAACCATATATGATGAAGACCAATGAGAAGAATGAGTGGTCCATAAGTAGTAAATTGAATCCTATGATTCAGGCTCATCAGGTAATGCTGTCAGAGGGACTTAAGCTAGAAAGAAGATTGGCTGTGCTACCAAAAAATAACTGTAAAATGATTCAACATGTAGTGGAGGAAATGACTTTTAAAGAAATCTAGGAATTCATTGATGGTGGCAAATGAATCCATATATACCACAACACTTGATATTTTTCCATTTCTATAAATCCATCATCATTACTCAACCTGTAAGTAAAACAGCTCTGACAATTAAAAGGTCTAAGTATGATATAATGGAAGAATCAGGCTGATGCTATGAGGACCATGGGTTCAAACTTTGAGCCAAAGATGCACTAAAGGAGCATAGGTTAGGACCACCTGTTCCCCACCCCTTTTCTCACAGACAAGAGTCTTCAGAGATCTTACATGTTGGAGGACTTCTTCCAGTGTCGTGAGTGTTTCCTCAAAGCATGGGCATCATGGACTAGTTGAACGAGGCCCCTAGGAAAATGTATGGGCTGACAACAATGCTGAAGATAGGAAACTGCTATTTCCACTTGAACAATTTTCCATTTGAGGTTTGGACCAATTCCTGGGTAACACACTAATGTCAAGGCCTCAAGGCTGAGTGACCTCTCCCTCTGCTAATTTACCCTGCAAATGACCCAGAGCTAAAGTCTAGGGAACAGCAAAGGGCAGGTCAGCCAATGACCAGACAATAAGGCTACTCTTTCAAAGGTCAATCAGAGTGTGTGGTGATTTGTAAAGGACTGGGGCTGTCTTGCAAAGGTCATCTCTACCTTCTGAGCAGAAACACTGCTTTCTGTATCCAATGCCACATACAGACTACAGAGGTCTCCTTGGGTGGGTCCACTTGACATCGGTGAGACAGATAGTCACCCTATGTGGGACACTTTGCTACAGCCATATACAGAAGTATTTACTCTTCAAGGAATTCAAAGTCTAAACTAGTTTCTCTGAAAAAGCATTCTATCACTCTTTTTCTTATGTTTGGAACCAGCCCACCACTCTGCTTTTCTGTATGCAGTAAAGCTTAAGCTTGTTTTCCAGGTATAGGTATATTGTAGACAGCAGCTCACCAGACAGATTGTGTTATTCAAATCAGAACAGAAAACGGAATCAGGCACCTCTTCCCCACTGTATTCCCAGCATGCTTAATCTTCAAAGTTACTTGGTTAGTCAAAATAATTTCTATGACATACTTGTATGTGAGATTGTTAACTGACCTGCCCTTCATCTGATTTTCTCACTGTGGCACCAGCAATGCTCAAACAATGCAAGAGTTGCAGTGGAAAGTGCTTTGTAAATTATAGAAAACCAGAAACCTCCAGCTAGACAAGAGTCATCTGAGTTCACTCTCGAGAACCTATTTTCAGGAAGGAATTATGTTGAGCTATGTTGAAAGTGTTCACTCAGTAAGTTCACTGGCTCCTGACAAACAAACAGAGAATTATTGTTTGATGCCTGCCAGACACTTGAAATGACTCTCCAGCTTCTTGTTGCCTGTCATCATTTTAAAAACACCCATCCTTCTCCCTAGCTCTGTGTTCCACAACTCATTGTTTGTGAGGCTTTGTCTGTGAATCTTCTGTCTCAAACCCCTGCATCAACTCCTTTCAAACTGATGCACAACAGCAGCGCATAATTGCACTTTCATCTTCTTTAGGTATCATGTCTAAAGAAAAATCTGTGGTGGGCCTATTCTTCTGATTAGATGGGCATGCCAGCAAAAAGAAAAATAAATTGAACCTCTGTCTTTCTGTGAAATCCAATATTTCACAATATACTATTTGACACAGCTCAGATTGCATTGATCTGAAAGGGAGCATTGTAGCACTCTGAGAGAATGTTCCTCTTTTACTTTGCTACCTGAATAAAGAGAGAGATTTGAAGTCCCAAGACATGAAAAAAAAAATGTTGAGTTTTTCATTGCTAGATTTTTGGCATACTGGGCACAAATTAAGTCTTCAGAAAAAGTTTTGTTGAGTCTGTGAAAATAAGTTACAAAATAATGATGGTCCAGGATGCTCATAGAGTTCCTTCCAGGTCATAGGGCATAAGCTGTGAGATAAGGACACAAACAGGACCCCTGAGCTGGAGAGACAGCTCTTCCTACAAATGAAGCCAGTGATAAGTCTTCACAAAGGCTCCTTCTGCCTGCAAATAGCAAGGGCCAATTGCCTGCAGTTGGCGGGATCTTACAAACAATTCATGCAAAGGACCAGATTACATAGCTTGGTGAGCTCAAGGTCTCTGAATTCCTCCTCAAAGAGTACAATGATAGAACACATGCCCTGATCAGCATCTGCCTTCAGCTCATAGCCATGGCTCTGAAACGATTGAACTCAGCAGGGTCCCCAGCTCATTCAACCCAGCACAAATGCCCCTTGTGCATGCAAAGTATGGAATTAACTGAATCCTCAGTCAGTTCTCAATAATCACCTGCCAGGTCAGGTGCTATCAGTTTTACGTTTTTGAAATGTATATGTAACCTGTTCTAGTGAGTGCTTTGTCTTTCTGGTTTTCTATGTGTGGCTAACATTCAATTCTTTGTGTAGGGTTTTAATTGTATTTCTCTGTTTAGTCCTATGAGCAGTTAACAAACTTCATAAGCAATCTGCCTCCATCCTTGTGCATGGCCTTTATGAGCATCTTGTATAACACGGGTTGTTCAGAGCTCAGTGGCGCTGGGAAAGTTGACTTGGAGGCCTTACAGACTTACTCCCAATCTCTGCATTAGACTGAGTAAATATCCTCAATTATGGCTTCGAAGATTCTACTTGATGATTAGATTTTTGTAGGCACAGTATAGGGCAGTGGAAATAACACTGCTTGAGGAAAGGTCTCAGTGGGAAAAATAAATTGCAATTCATTCACTTAAGAAACTAGTGTGGTTGATTTTCATTAGATGAAAAATTCTTTCTGTAGTCCTGTGGCAGAATCTTCCCCTAATGAATAATGATTTCAAAGGACTAATCACTGGGCAAGGGGTAGGCAGAACTTCCGAGTCAGAGAGAGGAAGAAGGGAGGAAGGAGAAAGATAACTTCATTTTGGATGGGAGAGAGCATGGATGCACAATGTAGGTAGCTAGAAGCCCCCGGTTTAAGTGGCAGATGGGCTGGGATTTGCCTCTGGAAGATTTATATCTTAAATGTCTTACAAAATTTGGATGCTAGTTTCTGTGCCCAACGATTGTGTTACCTGTAGATTCTAAACTAAGATTGTATGGTGTTTTCCTTCACGAAGCAACTCAGCTGAGTTCCAGAGAAATGTACAACAGCAGGGCACTCCAGCCAGTCTTGGGAATTTGGAAGCATGGGGCATGCATCGCAACAGGCTGCCATGGGAACTTAGTGAGCAGGGTGGAGACATTTCGAAACTCTGAGTCAGAGAGTCTGCCAGGCTGAAAACAGGTCGGTCTATCCTCTAGTGCCTTGCCAACGGTAGCATGGATTGCTTTTCATAAATTTCATGCAAAATAGTCCTGTACTTGGACCATGGTAGCCATGAAGGTGATAAAAATGAAGGATGTGAAGCCATCAGATGAGGAATGAGGTTTATACGTATATAAAGCTATGGCATTTCCCTACAGAGAAAGAATTTGAGCTTGGCCTTAAATAATAGGCAATGTTGGACCTGAAATGATGAGATTTAAAGTAATTTACAGATAGTTGCATGCACTAGTAAGCAGAGAGGAAATAAAGACAGAGTTCTTAATGGTTAAAAAAAATAAAATACGTGGTGGAGAAGTTCATATATACATATATGGAATTGCAATCCTGAATCCAAGGAAAACCATGAACAGAGTTAACCAAGGAAGTGCCTCAAAGCCCAGCTAGTGAAGTTATGGGACACAAAAGCAGATAGAATCATCCTGAGTACTGTGGTACAGAGACACTGAGCAATACAACTACCCATCTGTCCTTGAGAATAAAGATGCGTACACTGAAGCATTGTATGAGGGAAAGTGGTTGATGATGGACTGGCTACTTCAGATTATTAAGGACACTCTTCGCCATAAGGAATATTGAGGAGTAGAAGACAGTATAAGAAGGGACTTAGTGAGAAAAGTGGGCATGATACAAGTAGAGATTGAAACCCAATTCACTGGACTAGATAGGCATGGAGTCACAGGAGCCTTAAGAAAAATTTAACTTAGCAGGGACTTCAGGACTGGTATGCCATTTTGTGGCTTTTCTAAACCCCATGATATGATTTTTATGAGGTAGGAGAAGTTATGGCAGACATCAGTTGACTTGAACACCTTCATCAGATCTGGAAAGTGTTAACGCAGGTAAAGGAGAAAGAGAAAGGACAATTAGGACAGAAGGATCTATCTAAGCCACTAGAAGACAAATTTGACAAAATTTCAGCCAGAATTGGTAGTGAAAAAAAAATCACACTGAAAACTCTATACTGTTCTAGCGACTTTCTGGTAGCCTTTAGACTCTGAAAAGTAGTTCCTATAAGATCCAAATCATATTAAGACTGACATGCAATTTGATAATTTTTTAGTACCCAAGATAAATACATAAGATAATCATTTTGAATGGATGACAATATACACTTCACGATTCTGATCACCCTCTGCAGAAAGGTTTGGATACATAATGTCTGGAAGAACATAGCTGCTAGAGAATATGGCCTGCATCATTTCTTGTCATTTGAAGTAATTGGCATTATAATTATTGCTTCACAGGATTGCATTTTATAATTATTCTACAGCCATATAGGATATATATAGATATATATTAAGATATAGGTATTAACAATCCTTCAACAATCTTGAAAGGACAGTTTTCAGCTTCATATGGAAACACACAAACCCACAAAAACAGTCCTAAATATTGAAAGAACTGTGGGAGGTATAAAACAGAGAATCCCCCAAAGATGAAATGTGAATGGCTAAGAAACACTTTTAAAACTGGTCAACATTCTTAGCCATCATGGAAATGTGTATCAAAACTTCCTTGAGGTTTCATCTCATACCCAACAGGATGGCTAAGATAATTAAAATAAGTGACAGGTTATGGTGTCAAAAATGTGAAGAATGGGGAACATTTACACATTGCTGGTGGGAGTTTAAATTTGGACAAATAAATGGAAACAAGTGTGGTAGTTCTTCTGGAAGACAGCAATTGATCTACCTCAAGATGAAATTATACCACTCTTGGGCAAATACCCAAAGGTACCTTTATTCTACCACAAAGATACTTGTTCAACCATGTTCACTGCTGCTCTATTCATAATAGCCAGAAATTGGAAACAAACTAGATGTCCAACACTGGAAGGATGGATAAAGAAAATGTAGTGTAATTATACAATAGAATATTACTTAGTTCTTAAATGTTATGGAATCATGGAATTCACAGAAAATGGATAGAAATAGAAAAAGTCATTCTAAGTAAGGTAACCTAGACAGAGAAATACAGATATAATTTGTATTTGCTAATATGTGATTATTAGCTGTTAAATCAGTGGTAAACAAGCTATGATCTATAGAACTACAGATGATAGGTATACATTAAGGGGTGATGGGGGACATACAGAACTCAAATTAGGAAGGGAAAATAAAACATAGTTATGGATAGATGGGAGAGTAGTGAAACTAGAAGATCAAATGGGGAGGGTGTGAGGAAAGTAATGCTGGAAGAGATACCTAAAATTAAAGGGTAATATGGAAAGTTAATGCAATAGAAGCTTCCTATAACACATACATATATGAATGCAATCTCAATGAAATAAAAAATAATGGGGAGCAGAGCCCCAGCTGGCCATCTCTTGCCACAAATGAAGCTTCCAGTACTAAACCTGGGTTAAGTCTAATTGAGTTGTTAGTCAATGGACTCCCATGGGAACCATCAGACAACCCAGTCTGTTTCCAAGACTGTAGATTGCTCTCAACACACTGATAGTAAGGCCCTGCTGCTGAACATAACACCTCCACAACTTATTGAACATAGAGAAGTCAAACTGCTTCCTACATAGAACCTTCAACCCTATATGTTATCATCATTAGTACAGGAAAGTGTTCTGCACACTCCTGAGGGAAAAACAAACTCCAACCCAGCCACAAACCCTTTGATCTACAATTGTGTCTTGCCTGCAAGATATATTAGGGCAATGATGGCATAAAATTTATGGAAGTAACCAACCAATATCTGAATTTCTGATTGAACTTAAGGCTCATTCAACAAAATCATACCACACCTATCACTGCTTGGGTGACCAGGAATTTGGGACTCCTAGATACCTAGGATAAAAGAAAATACCACTATTCCAAAAAAAAAAAAAGGTAATAATGACGTTCTGTCATAATCATACATCAAAGATCATGGATGCCTTGTTAAGTCATCATAAGAAAAGCTTCTCCCTGCCTCAGATGGAAAAAAATACAGAGACTCACAGCTAAACATTTGCAGCAAGTGAGAAACCTAGAACACTCAGCTCTTTTCTTAGTTAGGGTTTTACTGCTGTTAACAGATATCACATTTAATCGGGGCTAGCTTGGGGAGATGGGATAGGGGGACTTCAGAGAGGAGAAACCAGGAAAGTGGATAACATTTGAAATGTAAATAAAGATAATATCTAATAAAAAATGAAAGCTCAAAAATTAGACACAATTACGTTTTCAAATATATAAAATCTAAAACAGTTGAAAATGACCTCCCCCATTTCATTACCTATTTTTAGCTTGCAAACTAAAATTAAAGAAGAGTAAAATATTTCATTGTTTTCAAAGGTACTGATTATTTTAAAGTTGGAAATACTCAATCTTCTAGATAATTGAATGAAAGAAGAAATTTGTCAAACCATTTTTAGTAAGCATGTAGTCTTCTTCACTGAGAATTAGTCTTTTCTACTGTAATGAACCGGAGTGGTCATAGTTTACATATTACCACCTTGCTGTGTGTGGTATATTGTAAGAAACTAATTTTATCAATGTGGCAAGACTTTGCATATCTTGATACAACTTTATACTAAGAATGATCTTGACATTTAACTTACATGAACTGCTTCACTGTAAAATCAAGGACAGTATTTTATGAATTACTTCTAGAGTTTCCCTGATACGAGCTCACAGTGTGCCTCTGTGAATGGAATAGTAATTTCATATTGCATTTTAGTATGGTGTGTCATTTATTACCTAAAAAATAAGATATGAACTATCTAGAAAATTCAGAATGGAAGCAGATGCCTTTGTTATACAAATAATAGGCCAGCAGTACCTATGAAGGGTTCAGTGTTTTTTAGTAATGATAATTTATGCTAGTTTAGCTAAACAGTAAAATTTGCTTAGTAGTGAACAATGATGCTTATGAACATAGCTGACCCAGCAATCTATCAGAAGCCTATAGTGTCTGTCCATCAACAATGGTACTGAGTAGTTAAAGGCTGAAACTAATTAAATCCACATAGTGTAAGAGTTAATTTATGTATATTGCTTGTTTTTAAATAAAACAGAAACATTGGATTTACTGTGCTATTTACATTTTTTAGTTCTTGATGTGATTTAGGCTAAGCCATAAACGTGTAAGATTTTGAAAGCTATTCTCTTGACATTCATATGTAGTTATGAAATTTGCCAATACTGCTGCTTAGGCATCACTAAAATAGGATCATGGCTATCCATAAGCATTCAATGGATCTCTGTTATTTTGTAGGTAATCATTATTTAAAACAGTGGTTCAAGGACTTTTTTCATCTCTTACCCTCCGTACCTCTGTAGCCCCAATTCATCTCTTGGACAGCTAGGAGCTTTTACTTTGACCATATTGACATGATGTAATCTGTTGCATATACCTGGAATTCATAACTTCAAGTGACCAGCGTCTCTTGCTATATGCTTCTAATTTCATAGTAATATAACATTATTGGCCATAACACAGCTTAAGTCTCTCTTTAAGTCTTTCCTCATTCACTTGTGAATTGTGAACATAGTTTCTATGAAAATTGATGAATTAAGAATTTAAGGAGTATACATGTTTGTACTTGCCTGCCAACATTATAGGAGCCAGGCTTCTAAGAACAGAAATAATAATATAATATCTGTGTCTCCAGATATTTACAAAGTAGTTTTACTTTTATACTTAAGTCTGATGATAATTTTGTTCTAAATGTTTTATATCAGTAATTTCTTTCCCTTATAAGATTGAAAGCAAAATACACATTTCCATTTGAATGTTTATACCATATCTTTCACTTGATAGGTAAAATGATTGGTCTATCAAACTATATTTTTAAGAACATGTTTTTTTGTTGATCTATATAAAATGAAACTAGGCTTGGAATCTAAATTTCAATCACCAAATATTTTTTCAAATAGTATATTTCCATGTCATTTCTAATTTTATATTTGTATTGATTATTTTATGCTTAGAACTAGCTATAACAGAAACCTCAGTTAATACAAACCTGTAAGGAATAAACTGGATGAATTTTAGGTTCAATTATTGTTGATGAAAAGGCTTCCCAGACATTTGATTCATTCAATGATACCAGTAGTGAAAACAATAGCCATGGCTCAAGCTGCTGGCTAACAGAGAGTGGCTGCAATGTTTCCCTTTAACAAAATTTTCTCATGTAATACATCAATAACTATCTTAATCAGGGTTTCTATTCTTGTACAAACATCATGACTAAGAAGCAAGTTGGGGAGGAAAGGGTTTATTCAGCTTACTTCCAATTGCTGTTTATCACCATAGGAAGTCAGGACTGGAACTCAAGCAAGCCAGGAAGCAGGAGCCGATGCAGAGGCCATGGAGGGATGTTCTTTGCTGGCTTGCTTCCCCTGGTTTGTTCAGCCTGCTCTCTTATAGAACCTAAGACTTCCAGCCCAGGGATGGCATCACCCACAAGGAGCCCTATCTCTTTGATCACTAATTGAGAAAATGGCCCACAGCTAGGTTTCATGGAGGCACTTCCCCAACTGAAGCTCCCTCTCTATAATAACTCCAACCTGTGTCAGGTTGACACACAAAACCAGCCAGTACAATAACCAAATGAAAGTGGAAAAAATTGGGGCTGGCTTACAGATTCAGAGGTTCAGTCCATTATTACCAAGGTAGGAACATGGCAATATCAAGGCAGGCATGGTACAGGAGGAGCTGAGAGTTCTACATCTTCATGTGAAGACTACTGGCAGAATATTCACTTCCAGGAAGTTAGGATGAGGGTCTTAAAGCCCACAACCACAGTGACACACCTACTTCAACAAGGTCACACCTTCTAATAGTGCCACTCCCTGGGCAGAAAATATATAAACCATCACAGCCCTAAATGGCATGTCTCCATCAAACCCCTCCCCTCAGGCAATACTGCAGAAGAGGAGGCAGAAAGAGAACAAGAGCCATAGATGATGGAGGAAACCAAGAAATTAACAAGACTGCTGCACATATGAACTCAAAGATGTTAAGGCAGCATGCACAGGGCCTGCATGGGTCTGCACCAGATGGGGTCCTGGAGCTGAAAGGAGTGGACACCTGCCCCCATCCCTAATCCAGAAGCAATCTCCAATTGAAAACTACTGAGGAAAAAAAAAACACACAAAACCTTTCCTCCAAAGGAATCTCAGTGGGGAAAACACAAGATTCTTAAGGCTATGCCCAACAGTAGAGGGCCAACACAAAATGAATTCAACAGGAGTATTTGTCTCACAATATTTTGTCAGGACTTTTCTTTTTCTTCTTTTCTTTTTAATTGTATCCTATCATTTTTATTTTACTTATATATTTTTCTTTTCTTTTTCTCTCTATGGTTCCTTTGTGTATATAATATGGCTTCCAACTTAGTGATTTTATGGGATCCTTGAGTGTGCCAACAAGCATGACTCTGTTTCTTGTGCCTTCTTTGGGATTCTTTTTCTTCTGTTTGTTTTTTCTAAATTTGTAGTTTAGTTTTTGTCGTTTTTGTTTTATCTTATTATATTTTATTTTTATCCCATAAAAGTCAGTGTCTTTTCTAATGAGAGACAAAACCAAACCAAACCAAACTAAGCAAACAACAACAACAACAACAACAACAAAAACAACACACACACACACACACACACACACACACACAATAGAGGAGCCAAATGGGATTGGGGGGGAAAGGTGGGGAGAAATGAGAGGAGTAGAAGAACTGTAATCAGGATATATTACACAAAAAAGATAGATTTCAATAAAAAGGGAGAAAGGATATATGTGTTAAGTATTATTCAGCTTATATTTAAAGAATTTAAAGTAATTTAAAATGTGTTATGATATTAATTAGAACTACGCACATAATATATATTATTTAGTGTCAGTTTTGTTTGGATTTTGTTTTGGGATTTTTTTAAGTTTCTAAAATGTTTTTGTTTTTTTAAACTTTGATTATATTAATAATGAATATATATCTATATTCATCATTACTTCCATCAAACTTCTGCTGGAGCCCCACCTTAGCCCACTGACTTCCTTCTTATCCTAAAAGTTGAAAATATAAACTTCACTATGACTTTTTGTTCAGTAAAAATGTCTCCATTTTACTAAAATATATGTGGAATATATTTTATAGTTTCAGGAAGATGCATCTCACTTGATTGTTAATATTAACTGAATGTTTCTAAAGTCATTTATTAACAAGTTTCTTTCCTACAGGTTCTTTCTCCCCTTTGTTGGGTATTTCAACTAATGTCATACCTATTAGATTCTGGGAACCTCTTGCTTTCCTGGCATCTGGGATCTTCTGCTGGTTACCCCCAGTTCCCCATCCCCAACTGCTACACACCTCCATTCAATTTTCTGACCCTCTGTATTTTTCCCTGTCTCCTCCCATACCTGATCCTGCTTCCTTTTATCCTCCCTCTCTTATTACTCTCCCAGGTCCCTCTCTCTCCCTAACTCTCATAATTATTTTGTTCCCCCTTCTAAGTAGGACTGAACTATCCAAACTTTGGTCTTCCTTCTTGTTGAGCTTCTTATGATCTGTGAGTTGTATCATGAGTATTCTGAGCTTTTTTCCTAATATCCACTTATCGGTGAGTACGTACCATGTGTGTTCTTTTGTGACTATGTTACCTCACTCAGGATGATATTTACTAGTTTCATTCATTTGTCTAAGAATTTCATGAAGTCATTGTTTTTAATAGCTGAGTAGTAGTCCATTGTATAAATGTACCACATTTTCTGTATCCATTCCTCTATTGAGGGACATCTGGGTTGTTTCCAGCTTCTGGCTATTATATATAAGGCTGCTATGTACTAGACCCAGAGTTGTGATGGAAGCACCGAGTGCTTTTTAACTGGGCTTTTAGTAAACCCTCACCCCAGCCCCTATCATGCTCTTGAAAGACTATGAAAATTAAAACCATAAATGTGAAGAAAAGGTTTAACTTTCAAGGATGATCATGCTGCCTATTAACTACTACACCACTTCTCTAGAGGCAATTGAAAATATATGTTAACAATGAAAAGTTACTATTTACAAAACCAATTAGCATTTATCAAAGAGAGATTTGTTTATCTTATGAGTGGGTCCATTGTTGCGGTACAAAGAACCTATAGGAAAAGTACATTAGCCACTAAGTGATCAATACACACACAATTATGATGACAAATTCACATAACCACTAACTTCTTAAATTACTCTTAGAGACATTTCTTTACAAGATGACATTTTTGAAGGCTTCCTACCATTTTGATGTTTGATATGAACTTGCTGTAGTATTGAGATGTGTGAACTTAGAAATCAGGAAATGCTTCAGGTGTCTTGTCACAGTTCATAGGTCTGATTTCTAGGGTATGTCACCCTATTTCAACAAAAGGGCTTAACTGACAGCATAACCTACCAGGTAGCACTTGGTACTTTTAAATAAAATACTCCAAACTTCCAGTTTGGTTACTTACCTAATTTCCATACTTTCTTTGTTCGTTGTGTGACAGTGATGGATGAAGAGTTGAATGTATATACTGCAATACTAAAAACTTGGGAAATTGAATGTGAAAGCATCAGTAGCTTTCTTTGCCTTCTTTGAATCATTGAGAGTGGCATGGCAGCTGATGGTTCCATCCTACATACATGAGACTCGAGGGATGTAGAATCAAAACCGAACCTGGCGGACATTTCATTCAGCCACCCTCACCAACCTTTTCTGTGTCTCCCTGAATGCCTGGAGAAGACCTGGGGACTCTTGCATCCTAGAGAATTGACACAGGAAAGAAAGCAAGGCACATACTATGCAAGCTAGACCTACAGGCAAAGTCAGCTAAGCTTCAGCGCGACAGCAGTTCAGGCTAGAAACAAAGTGAGAACTAAGTCAAAAAAGAAACATGGCCAAATCCTCTATTAGGCATCAGGGATACTATACAACATGAAGATGTCAAAGAGAGGGATTACTTTCTTTGATGAATTTCTCTCATTGGTAATTTTTTTGCTGCAAAAATAAGTGATCTATGAGTCAAGCAGAAAACATGCTATGATGCTTCCTGTGGAATTTGACGCAGGACTAGTTTTAAATGGGCAAGTAACTGAATTAGGGGCTCACATTGACTTGAAGAATAAGTGATTCTATCTGACTTCTTCCTAGGCTTGAGCTTGAATTAACTGCTAATAGAAGCAGCTGACTCAGTTTATATTCATATTATTTTTTGCTATCCATATTTCTTGAACTGGAATAGTAAAATACATTCCATTTTTCAGGAGAGGTGCACAGATTTGCAGGGAGGGAAACATGACTATATATTAATTCTTGACTGCTAAGATATCTTAATACACTGGATAAATTCTCATGTTTCCTAGATCTCTATCTTTATCTATGTCTTGTTAGGATAATAAAACAGTAGAAGTATTTATGAGAGAATGGGTCTATGACTGGGTTGGTAAGCTATAATTAGCAATTCAACAAAACCTTGTCACCTACAAGAGAGCATTTGTGAGGATAGAGAAAAGGCATATATAGCAGTGAACAAAAGACTATTTCAAATAGGATTGACCTATGGGCATGCCTCTAGAGACTATTCAATTAATTGTGGGGAGATGGTCCAGCCCACTGTGAGCAGCACCATTCCTTAGGCAGGGGTCCTGAACTATGGAAGAGTGAAGAAATCAAGTTGAGCACATGCAAGCAAATGAGCATGCTTGCACTCATTTCTCCCTGCACCTGATTGTAGATGTGACATGAGCAGATGATTAACATTCCTTGGTTGACTTCCCTGCAACAATGGACTATAACCTGAAGTTGTGATCTAATATAAATCTCATCTCCTCTATGCTTCATTTTGTCATGATGTATTATTCTGGCAACAAAAATGATTCTAGACTTCACCAGAGTTTCTTTAATAATTGAATCTTCTGTTCCACAGCTTGCCAGGAAATCTTCACAAGACTACTGGGAACTCCTGAGAATTTCCTCTGAAAAGCCTTTTGTTTCTCATCTCCCTCTCATCTTCTCCACTCTTTTATTGCTTTTGAGGTCAGCTCTCACACATTTTCCTTTGTCTCTTACTTGTGAAAAATGTGTGACAATGTGTGTGTGTGTGTGTATATATATATACATATATATACACATATGTGTGTGTGTCTATATTTATAGATGTATGAAAACTGACATATATATGTTTATATATGTTCATATAATTGTATCTATTACATTCAATGTAAAATTCTAGAGATAAAACAAACAAGTTTCCTAAAACTACTCAAAACTCTTAATATTAATCATTTTAATATTTCGACTAGGCTGGGAAGAAGGCTCAATAGGTAAACAGCTTGCTCTAAGAGTGATGCTTTGAGTTCAGACCCTTGGAAGGCACATAAAGACCAAGGTAGTAGCACAAGTCTCCAATCTCAGTACCCCTGCATTTAGATAGGAAACAGAGATGTACATACATTAGGTACCAGCTACCATGACCCGGAGACTATTTCTGATAAGGTGGAAGTCAGGAACCAAAATCCAAAGATTTCCTCTGATCTCCACACATATTTTGTGGTAAGGACACACCTTTACTATCACACTTAAATAGGTTGCCGCACACAGTAACAACCACACACCAGTAATTCTCAACCTGTCAGTCATGACCACATAGGGGTCATATATCAAATATCCTGGATATCAGATATTTACATCATGATTAATAATGGTAGCAAAATTACAGTTATGAAGTAGTAACAAAATAATTTTATGGTTTGTGGGAGAGGTCATCACAACATAAGAACCTGTCTGTATTAAAGGCTAGTACCCTCAGAGCTCCCAGGGACCCAACCACCAATCAAGGACTATACAGGATGGGACTGAATGTTCTGGCAGCATGTGTATAGTAGAGGATCACAAATTTGATCATCTATAGGAGGAAAGGACCTCGGCCTTGTGAAGGTTCTGTGCCCCAGTGTAGGGGAATGCCAGGGCCAATAAGTGGGAGAGGGTGGGGTGGCAGGCATGGGGAGGGGGGAGGCAAAAGGGGTTTGTTCTTGTTGTTTTTGTTTGTTTGTTTGTTTTTTGGAGGGGAACCTGGGAAAGGGAAAATTTACATGTAAATAAAGAAAATATCTAATAAAAAAAAAAAGAACCACTGCCCTACATAACATACTTTTAAAAAACTGATCTGTTTTAATAATTAGCTTGAGTAGCCACTGTGTCTCAACTCCATCTTTTTATAAAGTGTATGCTAAGAATGAAACATTTTACAACTGTTAAAATGAGTGGCACACAAGAGTCATATAGCAAGGGAGCGCTTAGTATGATGTGTTGGCTGCTTTTATTATTGTTCTTGGGTACTACAGTTCTGGCTATCAAATTACACAGAAGAACAAAGATAAATTAGTGCATAAATAATCATTATGTTAGCAAAGAATTATTCTGACAAGCATGTTTTAAATATTACTTTCTTAGTACTGAATAAACAGAAGTATTAAATATTCTCAAAGAGACATATTATTTAACAAAAGCTTATTGTGTATCTAATTAAGTATGATGACACCACTATAGAGTTAAACTCAGTTCTACAATGTGGTCTAATTACCAGGAGGATTCAACCAGTTCTTTATCCTCAAATCTGTGAGATTAGCTGCTGAACCAATCCATTTGCTGTTGCTCTTTCTTCTTCTGCATTCCTAAATTTTATGAGTTCTAGTATTATTTTTGTTGTATCAAGTTTTATAATAGTCACATTGACATTACCTATATGTGAAATTAAATACCTCAAACACTATAACATAGCTTATTTATTTTTATAAAATATATATTTTCCCTTAATTTGAGGAATGTATAAGCCACATGTTTATTTCTGGAGTCAAGGCATGATCCTGATACATGTTGAAACTTTAGTCGGCATAGAGCTGTTTTAAGTGTTTTCAGTTATACTTCATAAAATATGTATTAAAAACTCTACAAGGAAGGGTTCTAATACTACCAAGAATTTCATTCTAGTATTTTAATTATCTTTCCTTACAGTTATAACTATGTCAAGATATATCCTCTTGTCATTGAATTTTACTACTATGAAATGTACATCTAGCTTGCTTATTTTACAGAAACTCGGCCCCTTTTTTCTGCCAGGATATCTAATGCACTTAATATTTATTTCTGAAAACATTTGGTAGTTTCTCTAGAATGTCCCCCAATGTTGGAAATGTGCGTGTATTTTATCTCCAAATTGGTTATAATTGGTTACTTTACACTTATTCAACCCCCTAGGTGAAAGCATCATCTATTCTGATGTCAGCTTTCTGCATCTATCTCCCTTCTGTTTGACTAATCCATTTATCTCTTATGTGTCCACTAAGATTATCCAAGGTTCTATTTGTCACAGAAATGATGTTCATCTCTCTATTTCTTTTTTAGAGATTTATTTATTTATTTATTTTATGCTTGTGAGTACAGAAGAGGGCACTGGATCCCATTACAGATGGTTGTGAGCCACCATGTGGTTGCTGGGAATTGACCACTCTCAACTGCTGAGCTACCGCTCTAGCCGGTCTCGCTATTTCTTGATGTTTCTAATTAGTGATCAGCTCTGTGACTGGGACTCTCAGGTAGCACATGTGTAATCATCATCCTTCCTTTTGGACTTCCTGGTTCTCTTTACACAGGTTCTCACAAAACCAGTTTCACAGTTAAGTTAGGTGGGCTCTCCCAGCCCTTCTCATGATGAGTGTCACTGCCCATCTCTATAACCACTAGCTCCCAATTCTGAGATTAGAGAAAGTTTCTGCCATCTGAGTCTCATATCCTCCCATTTGTGTTTTAATAATGAAAGGAGACACTTGTATGATAATGAATCTTGTTGAACTGTTAGTTAGTGCAGAGCAGTTTTAAGTGATTTTAGTCATACTTCATTAAATCTGGATAACAACTCTGTAAGGAATGTTCTAGTACCATTAAGAATCTCATTCTAGTACTATTTTAATCCTCATTCCATAGATGAAACACGAAGACTCAGTGTAATAAGAAAATTACTCAGTCACCAATTTGTGGTAGTTACTTAACAACAAAGTAACTTTACAATATTAGCATTCGTGTGGCTATCAGAGTACAGATCAGGGCACTTGAAAAGTAGGCAGATGCTGCCCCAGTATGCTGAGTCACTGTTACATTTGTTTCATAGCAAATAATAGTCATTTATAGCTCATCTTCACTGTCAACTTCATTAGATTGAGAAAACTCTGGGAGAATTGTAAAGCACACTTCTGGGAAGACTTGAAGGTATCCCAAAGATCATGAGGGCTGTGAGGCTGTGAGTGGTTTAATTCATTGACTGATCCAAAATTTGAATACTATTTCCAGGTGATGGAATTCTGGCATGTGGATCCTGATTGAAGCAACTGGGTCATCTGTGGAATCTTTGGAGCTTTAGCTCTCTCTGCCCTTATCTTGCTTTCTTGTCTGCTATCTGGCCACCGTGATGTAAGCTGTGCCACCATATTTGACTTTCGGTGATAGATTGAAAACCCAGAAACCCCAAGAAAAACAAGTTTTTCTGTGAGCCAGAGAGATGACTTAGTTGGCAAAAGTGCTTGTGGCCAAACCTGATAATCTGAGTTCTATTTCAGGGTCTACATGGTAGAGGGAAGAACAAAACCTCACAAGCTGTCTTCCTCTTCCGAAGCACATAAAACACACACACACACTCACTCATGCATGCCCTCACACACACACACACACACACACACACACACACTCACTCATGCATGCACTAACACATGCATGCGTACGTGTATATATGCATGCATGCATAAATAAATAAATATAAAAAAAGTTTTCTTTCCTTAAGTTGACTCTGGTACTCAGTTACAATAATGAAAAGTGTGACTTCATTTCACAGTCCTATTACAAGCCATGTCAGGCTTGTCATGCCAAAATGCAGTCTCTTGTGGTTCTCTCCATTTTTAGCCATGCCTCCTATTAACCCTGTTGTTCAGTTTCCACTGTGGCTTTTTCAGATCCTGGACTTAAGCAGGCAACCCATCTAAGTTAATTTTTTGTTGTTAACAGCAAAAAAGGAAAGAAAGAAAAAAATCTGAGTAGCTAATGCATAATGAAAAGGAGCTTTGTTGTCTGGTGAATGTGGGTGATCTAAAATCTGACAGCATGATGAGAGCAAATTCTTGGCAACTAAAGAATATTACCTGCTAGGTTACATCAGTGGAAGCACCGGAAGTGAAGTAAGTTCATGCAAGAGAGATAACTCTCAAGGGATGGTCTTCTTTGCACCCTGTGACTAAGGTATTAATCCACTTTCCAGGCAGCAAGAGTTCATTTGTTCTTGTGAGCACTACCCCAGACTTCTGAGAACAGCAGTACTCACCAGTATTCAATTGGCAATTACATTTTAACATGAATTTGGGAAGCGGAAGTCTTACTGAAACAACCCCTGAAAGGCCCTGATAATGCTCACCTAGGCAACTAACTGAATCTCAGACATACCCATTTCTGTTTTTTTTCTTTTCATTTTGATCTTTTCCACAGTTTCCCTCTTGAAGTTTTCACTGCAAGAAAAATGAACTCCATTCTATTTTCAAATATTCTGAGTTCCTGCACAATTCCATTTCCCACAATTCTGTCCCAATTCCTCTGTTTTAAGTAAGGCACATGTGATTTCGCATTTCAAAAAGTTGCTCTTTCCCACACAATTTCCATGACCAGTACAGGTGTTATTCCAAATAGTCCCACAACTATAAATATTCAGCACCCATATTTTTTTGAAAGTATTTAACATGTAGGTCTGCTCCATTTTGAGTTTTCCAGCATTTAAATTCTGATCTAGAAACTAGTAGTCTTGAAGGAAATGTTTGTTTCTTGGTGAATTAATGAGTATCACTTGAAAGTAAAAAGAACAGTTCGTCTGTCTTCATAGAGAAAGCCTCACTGTGCAAGAAGAATTTAAGGGCATAGATAGTCATTGATCTCCTCGTGGCTCTGACAGCACATCCAACAGAAACAATGGAAGAGAGGAAAGATTTATTTTGCTCTTAGTTTGAAGAGTGTAATCCAAAGCAGGCAGAGTGAAGTTTGTGAATGTGGAAGTATATAGCTAAGAATTTCCATTTCTTGGAAGAAAAAAAGAACAGAAAATATGTCTAAAAAACTAGTATATGGTGGAACAGAGTTAAAATTTATATTTCAAAGGGAGAAATTGCAGCATAAAAGAAAATATCTATCAAAACATGCTAGAACAAATTCAAAGCCCTAAAGCTCCATGGATGGCATATCATTCTCATGGTGATATCATATGCGCTCCAGTAGGTTGAGCATTCCTTTGCCTACAGCTATGATGACTACAGTATAGTGGTCTCTATTATGAGCTGGTTCCACTCAGTGCTTCTAGCATTTTATATTACTAGGACCTCTGAAACCCTGGAGTCTCCATTAGAACTTAAGGTTTTCTTTTGCATCTCATACACAGACAACTCGAGAGCTCCATGGTACCTTGTTTTAAGTTCCCTAACAACATCTGCATTCTGGGACCTTTTTGAGCAAAAGAATATGGGCATGTCTCAAGTTATAGACAAGGCAAGGATGGATGGAAGCTATAGTTGCTAGAGTGACTGGTGCAATTAAAAAGGAACCATAGACTTTGCTCTGGGGAAAGAGAAATGGTACATGAATGGCAAATTCTAGCTCGTGGAAACTTTGGGATTAAGCAGTATAGGTCCCAATACAAAAATTAGTTTTAAAAAGGAAAAGAAGAGTACCTGAGAATACAGAACTTTAATAGAGGCCTATTCAAACAGGATGTCAGAAAAAAAATCTGCACTGTTTCAGCCACTCAGACAGTTGAAGACTATAGAAGCTTTGGTGACATAGAGCTAGAGTTCATCTAGAGCTAACAGCAGAGCCTACTGCTGTTGCTTAGTGTTAGCTCTAAAGATGTGTAGAATAAATACCATATTAATGGGTCAAGGAAAATTGCAAAATTTTCATGAGATCAAGACAAAAATAACAAACTAACTTGTTTAACAGAGGAAATTTCAAGGTAGCAAGCATTACCAGCTGGGCTGTGACAAAGTCATCGCTGACTGTTTTTAGCCATACTTAAAGTATCAAATTTTGGATATGGATGAAATACAGCCAGATTGTAATATAAATAGACATTACCACCCCCCCCCATTGAAATCATTTAACCTTACTGTCTACATTTGTATTATCATTTTGTTTTGAGCCCCCATCAAAATGCTTACACTATTACAGGCTTCTCTACCCAGAAAATCCAAATCCTTCCATATTGTTCCTGCAAACAAGCTCTAAAACTTAGTAGCCACACTCTACTCTTATCACAGAAACAATCCTATTACTAAGTATTAGTTTTTTATATTAATTAATTTTTACATTTTTCTAAAAATAAATCCTGACTGAAATAACTTTTGGCAAAATATATTCCTTTTGGCTCATGTTTTGAGAGAATATAGACCATAGATGGTAATGAAGTTATAATGGAGTGCATGGATATGGAATTCTTTACATTTCAGCACAGAGAGCTAATCTGAAATTTGGGCTAAGATACAATATTCATTGTACCCTCACCAGTTATCAACTTTCTCCAACTCATAAAGGTTTTACACTGTTATTATACAGCATTACTACCCAAGGAACACACATTCTAACAAATGACTATATTGGGGACATTTTGCATTCAACTAATAAAATTAATAAGAGGTTTTTGAACATTTGCCTATGATTTATAGATATAGTGAGTAGATTTATTTGGGTTAATTTTCTTCTCTAGACTGGGGATCCCTGAAAAGAATTGCCCATGTATTCTTCATATTATAAACTCATTGAATAGATTGAAATTTGGCATGAAAACAAATAATACTCTATTTCCTTAAAAATCCATGAGTATTCAACATACAAGGATTATTATCAAGTAAGCACACAGTAAATTGGATACTCCAACTGTCTTTTGAAAAGAAGACATGCATCTCCCAAAGTGATGTCTCTCTGGATCTCTCTGTAAAGGCAGTTGAGTCATTTTCTATCTCCCAGGATGTTGAAAGCAATATCATCACTTTGCCATAAAGTGTTTTATTTCGTTTTGTTTTGTTTTGGGTGGTTTTGCCATTCAAGTCCTATCTTAATGGCTGTAGTGATCAAGTTTTATTCTGTTTCAAATAATACATATAAAACAAACCATGATTTCATAACAGTATATTATATCAAATCTCTTGGAGAAAAATACTGTATCTACCACAGTAACTGTGATGGTTTGGATGTGCTTAGCCCAAGAGTGGCACTATTAAGAGATGTGGCCTTGTTGGAGTAGGTGTGTCACTGTGGGTGTGGGCTTTAATATCCTCGTCCTAGCTGCCTGGAAGTCAGTCTTCTCCTAACAGCCTTCAGATGAAGATATAGAACTCTCAGCTCCTCTTGAAACTTGCCTACCTGGATGCTTCCATGCTTCTATCTATCTTGATGATAATAAACTGAACCTCTGAACCTGCAGGTGAGCCCCAATTAAATGCTGTCCTTATAAGAGTTGCCTTGGTCGTGGTGTCTGTTCACAGCGTAAAACCCTAACTAGGACAGTAACAAAGATACTGGAAAGCAACTCGCCCATGGTACTTCCATATGTAGCCCTCTCAGAGAGAAAGAGCAACAGACCTAGAAGCTGAAGTCTCAAAACCAGCTACCCAGACAACCCGCAGAGATGATGAATGAGCTGTCAAGGAGATGAATAAACAGTAACTCTGCCATCACATTCAATACTCTATTTTCATCAAATAAATGTCATGATGGAGCTAAATCATTTGAGAATCACTGAGTTGGAGAGGAACTAAAAGATGTTATTAATAAGAATAGCTAATATCCATTCAACATTATCCAGGAGCTTCATAATTTATTTAGATTACCATAACTGTCTTCATACAACAACACGGGTGAGATAGTTAAATAGGTGCCATTGTTACAAATGATGCTACCAATGTATAAAGAGACTTTCCCAAAGTTTCATTATTATTTGAAAAAAGTCATAAAACAGGTTGGGATCTAGAATGTATAGACTGATAACCTATTGTCTATGACAAAGATAACATCCCTTTATCATAGAGATGGGCAAGAGTATAAGAAAAATTTGCAGTTTGTCAGGTTCTCAGTATTAATATTCCTTTTGCTGTTTACCTCACAAAATAACATTGATATGAAGTTAATGCTCATATTTTAGTAATGTAGGAAAGGACCTTCGGGAAAAAAATGTAATGACTTACCTAACATCTTTAAAATTGTATGTGCAAGAACCATGATTGAAATTAATGTATAAAGTATCAAAGCTTAATCATCATGACCCATTAATCTGGAAGACATTACAAGTAAGCAGGGCAAGAGTCATTACAGACCTCAATTAAAATTAACTAGTAGTAGAAAAAAACTATCCCCCGCCATTTCATTATTAGCTTCGATACCAAGATGGTGTCACATAAAATTATCATCGTGAATAGCAAGTACTCTTCAGATATGGTTCTCTGACTGTTGTTCCTCCTATCGAAAGAGTTAAGAAGAAGACATAAAAACATGGCCCAGGAACAGCCAATTCACCATGTGTGAGAAGAGATGGCGAACCTACCCTAGGTACCTTACCGTGGATACCTCTGAGTGAAAAGGAGACATTAGGAGAAATGCTGTAACTCTTCTTCATATGACTTACTTTTCTTCTTTCTTTGATAAAATGCCTGGCAACAGTAGCAAAAGAAATTAGGAGTTTACTGTGGTCTTACAGTTTATACTTAACCCCTATCATGGGGAGAAGGCATGCTGGCAATGTGACTCAAGCTCTGCAAATAGGAGCACGGAGCAGGTGCTCGTGTTGGACGCACAGGCAGAAAGTAGAGAAGGAAGAATGTTGGGTGTTCCACTTGCTTTTTCTTTCTTCTTTCTTTCTTTCTTTCTTTCTTTCTTTTTTTTTTTTTTTTTTTTTTTTTTTTTTTTTTTTTTTTTTTTTTTTGGTTTTTCGAGACAGGGTTTCTCTGTATAGCTCTGGCTGTCCTGGAACTCACTGTGTAGACCAGGCTGACCTCAAACTCCGAAATCCTCCTGCCTCTGCCTCCCAAGTGCTGGGATTAAAGGCATGTGCCACCACCGCCCAGTGCTTTTTCTTTTTCTTACGCACAGTACTGTAGTCCATGGGATATCCAGTGCCACTCAAAGAAATGAGTTAAACTTCCCCTTCCTAGGAAAACCCATATACAGATAGATAGATAGATAGATAGATAGATAGATAGATAGATAGATAGATAGATAGATGAATGGATGGATGCATGTCTCCATAGTGACTCTAAATCACATAAGGCTAACAATTAAGCTTAGGCATATTGGTAGTCAAAAAAAATGAATTCTAGCCATATATATGTTACTCATTCCAGTATTCCATGCCAGCCTTTTAAAAACTTTCTTCATTGCTCTTATCTCTGCCCCAGTGATTTTCCTTCTACAGTGACTCTCATTTTCATTAAGAACTTAATTTTTTTACAGCTAGATTTTTAACAAAGATTTGGAAAATGGAAGAACTGTTCATATTCCTCTCTCTCTCTCTTTCTCTCTCTCTCTCTCTCTCTCTCTCTCTCTCTCTCTCTCTCTCTCTCTCTTTCTGTGTCATTTACTTAAAGCTGGTATGATGAACCCTCAATGAAGTCATTTCTATTATATTTAGTATTCACTAAAGAGACAATATTTACCATCTTATGTCTTTCTGACATTTTTTTAAATCTGGCTTGGCAATAAGGTTGCTATACAGCAACACTTAAGAAATTCTTCAAAAACCAAAAGCAGTTTGAAGACATGTCCTCCAATCTTCCTGAAGTAACAAATGATCATAGAGCTAAATTCTATGTTTTCCCCCCTGTAGCCTGACAACCCTTTATTATTATCACAAATTTAATTCTGTAGAATTTTTTGATTATCTGTTTTTTACTGGATATATCTCGATGAAATATTTATTTGTTAAAGTATATACCAATATGTCTCAGAGACTATCAATCACTTTATAGAACAACATGTAGTGTATTACAACATTTCATTATTTAGTAGATTAAAAGTTCAATCCACTCAATGGTCAAGCTGAGTTGTATCACTGGCATGATTTTGTGTGGTACCATTTAGCTAAGTGGAAAGCCAACCAAGATAATCAATGATACTGTGTTGTTAGTACTTTGGTGAGGATAGCTGGAAAGTCAAAACTACCTACTCACAAATAATCTCTGATAACTTCATGTGGTACAGTCAACACAAGAGCTAAACTCTATGTGTGGGGGAAGGTATATATACATTACAGGGGTAGTTCAAGTACAGCTGTACACATGTGGAAGTCAGAGGCCAGAAGCCAGTATCTTTATCAGTCCCAGGTTTATCCTATTGAGACAGGTTCTTCCATTGAAACTAGAATTAGGTTGGCAGTCTACAAGCCAGAACATTGTTGTCTCAGCCCCCAACAATAGGTTATAGACCTGTACATGTCTATGCCTAGCATTTTATATGACTGCTTAGTGTTTGAACTTAGGTCCATATACTAGCACATAAAGTTCTCTTACCCACTGGCTCATCTCCCCACCCTCTTAGTTTAAATGATAGCTCTCTAAAATTAAGTGTGCATCTGTTTCTATTGTGATTCTGCTGATGACCCACTTTCAAGCTTACCAGTGGTTGCTGATGACCATTTTAACACGAACTTCTACTCCTATAGAGATTTGGTCTTAAAATACCTGTTTTTATTACAGATAACACAGGGGATCTATCAATATTACATCTTACAGTAAAGTAGATACCTCAAAGGAGTATTTTCTTGGGAGCATAGTGCCCTTTCTTTTTCTCTTTAGAGCTTTTAATGAAGATTTTCCTTTGGTGTGTCCTCCACTTGTAGCTACTTGCTATGATTTCAAATAGAGGAAGGGAAAATGAACCACTTGCTGTGATTTCCAATGGAGGAAGCAAAACTAACATTGAAATGCAGGAGAGAAATGATCACCAACCTCACCCAGCTAAGTAGTACAACTGTTAATGGAGTTAACAACCACCTTTTGGTTGGATTTAAGATCCACTCTACATGATAAGATCCATTCTTGACACTGTTAATGAGATCAAATACCAGAGACTAGATAGCACATGGTATGGGGGAAACCTACTAAAAGTATTCTACTACATTAACATAGGAGTAAAATAAATTCCTAACATGTTGCTGTACCCATAGATCTATGTTTCACTGAACCCTCATCAGAGAAAATTATTGTAATAGATGGTTATTAACCCAGAGACCCACAAGTGTACAATATGCATAGAGTAAACAAGTTTGGAGCACACAGCACTAAATGCCTCTCCTAAAGGCTGAGGAACAAAGGTTTCCATAGATTGCAAGAGCCAGAGGTAGTAGAAAACTCCAAAGAATAGGTGTTTTCTAGACAAATCAGGGCTGGTGCACATATGAACACACAGACACTATGACAGAATGCATATGACATTCAAGTTTCAGCTGGAGAAAATTGCAAAAGAGAGGAGGGAAAACAGGCACAGACACCTATCCCTAACCAAGAAGCTATTAGCAACTGATGCCTATTGTGAAAAGAAAAATCCATTTTCTTTAATGGAGTGGCACTAGGTATATTATCGACTGTTGTGGTTTGAATAGGTTTGTTCCCGATAAACTCATGAGTTTGCATGCTTGATCCACAAGGAATGGCACTAACAGGAGGTGTGACCTTGCTTGAATAGTTATGGGCTTGTTGGAGGAAGTATATCACTGTAGGGGGTGGGTTTTGAGGTCTCCTATGCCTTAACTCCACCCAGTGTCAAATCAGAGCCTCTTTTTGGCTGCATGCAGGAAACCATTCCTCCTTTCTGCCTGCAGATCAAGATGTAGAACTCTCAGTTCCTTTTCCAGGACCATGTCTGACTGCATGCTGCCATGCTTCCCTCCATGATGAAAATGGACTGAACTTCTGGAATTATAAGCCAGCCCCAATTAAATGTTTTCCTTTATAAGAATTGACTTAGTCATGGTATCCCTTTATAGCAATGAAACTCTAAATATGACAGAAGTTGGTAGCAGGTACTGGGGCATGTTATGATGGGCTTGATCATGCTTTTGTTTGGAAGAGTATGGATTTTGGGACTTTGGAAAGCTGTGGAACTGTGGGGTTCTGGATCAAGAGATTTGGGAAGGGAAGAAATTCAGTCTGTGTAGCCTATATACTGTTGTTGTGATATTTCGGTGAAGAATGTAGCTGCTTTTTATCCTTGTCTGAAGACTCTACCTGAGGCTAAAGTGAAGAGAAGTAGATTAATTGCATTGAGGAAGGAAATCTCAAAACAGTCTTGCATAGACTCTGTCCTGTTGTTTACTCTTACAAAGAACATTTTGATGAAGCATAGCAAACTGATAAAGGAAAAGTACAAAATGTATGGCTCAAGGATTAAAGGGGCACCAGGAAGTAGATTGGAACTAAATCCTGTGTTTAAGGATAGTAAATGGAATTTATAATGTGGTAAACTCAGGACAAGATATCACCCAGCTAAACTTACTGCTTATATTTGCAGTTGCACAAGGAATATTTATAGCGTGTTAGACTATAGTTATATCACATTACTATGACCAATATATGTTATTGTTTTCACTTGAACATAAGGAGATACGAATGTGTGTCAAATTGACAAGGGATAGATTGTGATGGCTATCTCAGTTGTCAACTTGATTATACCTGGAAGGAACTACAATTTATAAGTTATAAAGACCTGTTGAAGGAATTGAAGAAAAGCTTATGTCCAACACACAAGAGACAAAGGTGTGTAGAACACTGAGTTCAAAGTCAGTCTACAGAGCAAGTTACAGAATAGCAAAGCTTAGGCAGTAAAATAAATAAATAAATAACAAATAACTGGTAAAAATGTAATAGAACAATGGGGCCATGTTCCAGCCCCAGCAAGCAGCAGAAATGGGTAGCTTCAGACACTTGGCTGTAGCTTTAGAGTCAAGAATAGAAGGAGTTACCAGGACAATTGATTCTAGTTATATGGAGCTAAGAAATTAGTCATGATTGGAAGAGATCAGCATCACTGTGGTGGAATCTTCTAGGAAATGTTTTCTAAGAGCACAAAGTAACTGTTCCAGAGATAAACCTTTTATGGCACACAAACTTGGTAATGTGTAAGAATCACACAGGCATATAGGGTCCTGGACAGCAGCAGAGGTTTGGCATTGTGAAAAGCTAGGAAAGACTTTTGGTGAAGGTGTATCCTTAGTCCTGAAGGCCCCAGACAAAATGGGTCATGAAAAGAAGTTAGAACTTAACACCATGAAAATGTAGCTTAATTGCAGTGGGAAAACCCTAGCATATTGGCAATGCCAGTGCTATGTGGTGACCACAAACAGCAACAAGCAGAGGAGTCAAGTCAACCAGAGCCTAGAGTGCTACAGAGGGCAGAGCTAGAGAAGTGACCCAAACTTTTTGGAAGGGTTCAGAAGATCATATGTGGACCCCAGACACTGGAACAAGAAGCTATAAAGCTGAAGTTGCCTTCAAGACCCCAAGATGTTAGAGATGCCAGAGTCATGGAATAAGTGCCAATAAAAGCTGCTAACAGAGAGTGGAACCAGTCCAAGAGAAAGAATTGTGTTTCAGTCAACTAAGCTTAAAGGAATTGGACATCTGATATGGAGATTCAGACTTTAGAGTTTGCCCAACTGGTCTTTGGTCTTTATTTGCTTCAGAATTTCCTCACTATGATGTTTTGGAATGGTAATTTATATCCTGTGATATTGGAAGTACTTGATCTGATTTTTATTTTGAATTTATAGGGGATTATAGTTAAGAGATTACTTGAGTCACAGAGAAGACTTTGAACTTTCAACTTTTAAATATTGTTGAGACTGTCAAAGATTATGGAGACTTTGGAAATTGGACTAAATGCATTTCTCATTATGTTATGGCTACAAATCTATGAAGAATGGGGAGAAGAATGTAGCTGTTTGACTAAGGTTGGCCCCCATAGAATCATGTGTTTGAATGCTTGGCCCACAGGAGATGACACTATCAGGAACTGTGGCCTCTTTTGAGTAGGTGTGGCCTTATTGGAGGAAGTGTATCACTGTGGGGGTGGGCTTTGAGGTCTCCTATGTCTACGCTCTACCCAGTGTCAAATGAGAGCTTCCTTTTGGATGCCTGCAGGAGACAGTTCCTCCTTGCTGTCTGCAGATCAAGACAGAGAACTCTCAGCTCCTTCTTCAGCATCATATCTGCTCGCATGCTGCCATGTTTCCTTCCATGATGATAATGAACTAAACCTCTGACACTGTAAGCCAACCCTTAAAATTTTTCCTTTGTAAGAGTTCCTTTGATCATGTTGTCCCTTCACAGCACTGAAAGCCAAAAATGCCTACATATTAAGGAACAGATGGACAACATAAAATCAACTCTTCATGTACATTTTGCTTTGTTGTATTTATTTTTTTATTTACTTGTATGTTTCATTTTGTGCTGTTGTTTTGGTTAGGTTTGATTTGGGCTGGATTGGAATTTGGTTTGTTTTTTTTTTTTTAAGAAAAAGAAAAAATGTAAAGTTGGATGGATAGATAGGTAAGAAGCTGGCAGGAGCTGATTAAAGAATTTGATCAAACCTAGTAGTGGTGGCGCACGCCTTTAATCCCAGCACTTGGCAGAGGCAGGCAGATTTCTAAGTTTGAGGCAAGCCTGGTCTACAGAGTGAGTTGCAGGACAGCCAGGACTATACAGAGAAACACTGTCTTGAAAAAAAGAAAGAAAGAAAGAAAGAAAGAAAGAAAGAAAGAAAGAAAGAAAGAAAGAAAGAAAGAAAGAAAGAAAGAAAGGAAGGAAGGA
>JADRCD010200491.1:6398-33598 GCA_019843815.1 Montemys delectorum | reverse complement strand
TTCATATCAGATGTAGTCAAGTTGACAACCAGGAATAGCCACTACAAGCATTATAACAAAGAGATAGCCATCCACAAGCCAGGAAATAGACTCTCACCAAACACTGGATCTGCCATCACCATGATCTTGAATGTCCCAGTCCCCAGAACTTTAGGACACAAACTTGGTTGTTTAAACCACATAGCATAGGGCATTCTGTTAATGGCAGCCCAAGTGGACAAGACATAACCCTTGCCTATTCCCCTCTCCCATCAGGTTCTGGGCTTCAGAGAAAAGCCAACACCCAGCAGATGGTCACCCTGGCCCAATTGTGTTCCTCCAACAAAATCTGGGCACACCTTCATGTTAGGTGGTTTCCAAAAACTGGGCCCCAGCCCCAAAAGAGGAAGCAGTGACTGTCACACTATTCCCCTGCGGTTGCTAACTGCTGTGATGAGCTCATAGGGTTTGGAGAAGAATGCAGAACCTGCTGTGGCATCTCAGAGATTTCAAGCCTAGGCAGAGACAGGGCAAGAGACTGGAAAGATGTATGGTAGAAAGAGGAGGGGCAGAGGACCACACCTTTCTGCAACCTCTTGTCTCCTTACCACACTGGGCCCTCTGCCAGGCAACAGGAGGCAGAGGCAAATGAGCTACAGCCCTTGCAGCCAGGACTAGCTGGCCAGAGGCACACCATGCACAGTAGTTGTCTTGAGCCCTTGCCAAAAGCAAATTCTTATGGAAATGTGTATTCTTGGTATGACAGTGGATGGTGGCGCAGAGAGGCAGGATTGACTGACATTTTCATTAATAAGGCGAATGGGTAAACAGATGCAGTGCAGAGCCCTGAGAAGAAAGGCAAAGTATGAGGATTTTAGTATGCCATCAGTTGCTAGCCCTCACATGCTCAGCATGACTCCATCAAGTGTTCTGTGCACCTTGACTCATCTTCAGCTTCCTGAAGGCCTATAGAGTTGAAGCACATGCAAATAAGAGCGAAACCTCTGTGACAATGAAAAGCAAGATTGATTTAGTTGAGCTTGGGAGACAGTATCTATTCATCACAAGGTCTGTTAAGTGCAAATGTGAGCCTCAGGAGGAAGAAGAGATTAAGAAGCACATGTACCCAAAGGAATAGTCATGGCCTATCTGCAGCCATTAATGTAATTCGATAAAAGACAAAGCAATGGACTGCAACAGAGAAGAGACAGATGGCAAAGAAGCCTGTAAGAAGGTCTCTGCTATAATTACCCTTTGTGGGACCCAGTGCTGTAAGCTATGAGGTGACACCCCTGCCCACACTGTAGAGTGGCTTCAAAAAGTATTGGCCATGTCAAGGATAGAAAAGGTGCAGCCTGGCTCATTGACGGCCGGGATGTGGAGCACGGTGGTATAAGACATCCACCTGGGCTCTACCCTAGCCTGTCTCATGTAGTTAGAACTCTCTTCCTCAAAGACCCAGCAGAGTCCCCTTAGACAGTCACATGGGCTTAAATAAATGCCTAAGAATTGAACCAGCAGCAGGGATCATTCTGACACTCTAGAAACAGTGCAAACAGATATCACAGCTTCAGAAAGGAAAAGCAGAGACGTGCTCAAATAAAGTAACAATAGGAAAATATAAAACGCAACAGCCAACACACACGTGCACACGTACACGCACGTACACACGACTAACTCCTACACGTAAATACTGAAGGAAAGAAACAAAAGAACTTGAATAGTGTACATGGATTGATGTGTATAAAACTCAAAAGTGAGTAAAACGGAACTCAAATGTCAAGGATCTATTCTTGGGTGTCAAGTTTATGGAGAAGGACTGACATGGAGATGGACCCCAGCCACATGTGCTGAGGAGAGAAGACTATAGCTAGAATGACTCATGGAGGTCTTCTAGTGGTGGACAGACAGGTTATAATTTGTCCTTCTCTAGCCTCTTGCTCCTAAAGGTACACACTTTGGTAGCCATAAATGACATCCCTGTGCTGTGGTCTTTCTTCCCTGGAACTTTCTGTCACAAGTTGTGGTATGGCTTGTCTCCAAATAGAAACCTGGAGGCCACCTGATACCATTCTGTGTCAGGCACTGGCTCCGCAGCCCACCAGCTCAGTGTTCCAAACCTCAGTTCTCCAGCCTGTCAACAGAACACAAAGGGCCCCAGTATGCCTAGCTCGTAGCTAGGATAATAACTATTAAAAGGTTGTATCCCCCAAGAATTCACAATTTTGTATATACACCCATGTTTTTCCAGGCTCATTTGTCACATGTGAGTACTTGCTCTTAGTGAGTGCAAAGAGGGATATACCCTCTTTGTAAGTGCAAAGCATGTGATCTGAGTCTGGACTCGAATACAGGGCTCTTTTGTAAGTTACAGCAGACTTTGCAATTCTTGGGCTTGTTTGGGTTTTCCCATGGACTCTGGGCACAACAAAAGTAAGCTTGCTCTTGTCAGTCCACCTCCTACCATGGCATGTCACATGTGGCAGGACAACCCTCACAGACATTGTCAGTGTGTTCTTACATGTTCTGGATCCAGAGCTATGAACTAAATAAACTTTCATGTGTGACTTTTTTCAGTCCATGGTCTTCTGCCATTGCCACAGAAAAGGACTAAAACAAAGGACTGTGAGATCAGTTCTCCATATGCCAGCCATTGTTCAGGTATCAAGCTGCTTAAAGCTGCTGTGGAATGAGGTAAAGCTGTCCTCCTGTAGGTGGCCTTGTACCACATGGCCTCTATGATGTACTGCAGACATCTGTCTATGGGCTTCCATGTACCTCTTTCTGCAACCAATAAGCTGTGGCCTCTGAGGGAGATCACTCAGCCCATTTCCTGTTTTCAAAAGGAGAACTCAGAATTGCGGCAGACGTTCAGCCATCTACTTGCAAAAAGAGGTCGGAGTTGGGTATGTGATTCTCCTGGACCCCTGAACCCACAAAGCCTGAAGATTCCAGGTCAGTCAATGTTTGACCCCAAGTGGAGCTGGCTTCTGCATACTGAGACACAGTGATCTCCTTGACAGACCTTCTGGGAACTTCCTGGAGACAGGGTAAGAGGGACCAAGGGTGGTGAGAGTATGGGCTGTCCTTAGAAACTGGGGCCAAACCCACCTCCAACCTCTAAGCCTGACTCCTTTTGAAATGTCAGGTACCGTTCCTGTTCCTGGGAACAAGTCCAGACTTGTATTTCTCAAAGGGTGGACCTTACCGCAGAATAAGAATTCAGAGCCCACCCCAGCTCTGTCTGGGTGTAGTCGAGTTGGCAGCCTGCTTTCATTAGAGCCCCCAACATTTTCTCTCCCCAGTCCCGATGGGGATTCTGATGCACACCCACAACCGGAGCGCTTCCGGTGGCAAGCTTCACAGGGAAGCACCCAAGGGTCCCATGGTGCTCATCTTTCCCTAAGAGGGCAGGTGGAGCCTTGGCTGACCCTTCATTGAAGACCCGAAAAAGCTGCTCTACAAAGAAAGGGGGCTTAAACTCAAACTCCGTAGCCTGGGCTGCATTTTTCTTCCCCCTTGTCTTTGAATGGGTGCCTCTCAGTTCTTCTGTCTTATGGGCAAAGGCTTTTACTACATTCTACCAGATTTTCATCCCTCTGCATCCCCCCCTCACCTCCAAGAAAGGCGGCAGGCTCTACAAGTGGCCCTGTGTACCCAGGAGGAGGACTGAAGAGGGCAGGATTCCCTTGAAGTGGGGAACAAGAGCCAAGGCTCCCAGAAGAGGAAGACTGTCATGCACAGGAGATGGCGTGGGGTGGGAGCCTGCAACACTACTCTGTCCTCTAGGCCAAGTGCAGGTACCAACATCGGCAGTGCTTTGCTGTGGTGGCTAGAAATCTTTACCACTGAGAGTGTGGAGAGGTAGGGCAGGTCCTCAGAACCCTCTATCCCCAAGGACTTTAGCAGAAGGATTAATTTCCCATTTCCCACGTGGGGAAACCGAGGCTTGGATGTGTCTGGGGAGCTGTCATCGTATCACCTTTTTTTTCTACTTGTCTTTAAATGGGTCACTCCCGCCCTGCCCTGTAGAAGACATCCAGCGACAGCTTTGGTTGTGGCTCTGAGTTTTATTCCAAGCCCCGGTTTCATGCCAGTTTTTGAATGTTTTTATTGGGGCACGCAGCCCGGGCACATTTCTGCGGTTTTCCAAGGCCCCATGGAAGAAGTCCCCTGCTTCTGGCATGGCACCAGCTACCCAGAACAAGAAAGCAGATCTGAAAAGGCCTGGACCAATAGGGCCAGTTCCACAAGCCACCACTCACCTCACAGACAAAATGATAGGGAAAGTACAGATTGTCCATAGAAAACAACTCTATCTCCAATCAACTCATCACGCTGTGGCATACCTGGAACCCCAGCCCCCGGGAGGTAAAGACAGGAAGGTTATGACTTCCAGGCAGCTTGGGCTACATACTGTAGCACCACCTTAAAAACAAAACAAAAACTAAAAAAAAGAAAAGAAAAGAAAGAAAGAAAAGAAAAAGAAAAAAATACCCTGTTAAATATGACAGCAAATGGATTATATACTATCTTGCTTTAGCACTTAGCATAATGGTTCTTAACCTGTGGGTTGTGCCCCCCACAGTGGTCACATGTCAGATATCCTGAATATAAGATTATATTATGATTCATAACAGTAATAAAATGACAGTTATGAAGTTACAACAAAATAATTTTAGGGTTGGGGGGGGGTCACCACAACTTGAGGTACTGTATTAAAGGGTCACAGCATTAGGAGGTTGAGAACTTAGCAGAACATGAGGGACCCATCCCATCAACACTTGACAGCATGATAAGGCTTGTAGCCACCCTTCCCAAAAGAGGAAAGGGAGAAATGGAAAATAGAAGATAATAAATAGCTTGCCCAGGGGCTGCAGTCAGTCAGAATGGGGGCCATGTCTCCTGTCTCCTCCTCAGGGCTGAGGGGTTAGCAGGGCACACAGCTATTGAGTACCCACGCATGTACAGCACTGGTTCAGCCAGGACACTGCTCTGTGCCTCAGTTTACCCACCTGTAAACATGAGGCTTGACGGAGGGTCCCTGACAACACTTATTGGACCAAGGCTTAGATGCCACTCAGAAAGCAGTCCCTTCCACCTGCCATATCAAGAACAGCCCCCTGAGGCACAGGCTCAAGGCCCACCAGCCTCCCCTAGGCCAGACCAACTAAAAGAGAGGATGCGATGACATCATTGCACTTCCTGTGCTAGGATGCTTAATCTTGCCACCTTAACTGGATTTACAATACCCTGGGAGCCCAGAGAAGTATATACCTCTGGGTGTGTCTGTGTGCCATTTCCACAGATGACTAAGTAAGGGGGAAGATCCACCCTGAATGTGGATAGCATCATGCCAAAGGCTCATTGGGAAAGAGGAAAGTGTGGTTCAGTGAGCTGGTTTTGCAGGTAAAGCCATTTGCCACTGGGCCTCATGACCTAAGTTCTAGCCCCATGACCTATGTGGTTGAGGGTAGCAATGTATTCCTGTAAGCCTGTAAGCTGTCATATGACCTCCATATCTTCATAAGCTGAGAGGCATGCACATGAATGAGCATGTGTGTATGCATACACACATACACACACACACACACTAAAACAAGGGCAACATGGGGAAAGCCTCTATAAATGTATAAATGTATATATATATATATATATATATATATATATATATATATTTGGTTTTTCGAGACAGGGTTTCTCTGTATAGCCCTGGCTGTCCTGAAACTCACTCTGTAGACCAGGCTGGCCTCGAACTCAGAAATCCGCCTGCCTCTGCCTCCCGCAAGCATATTTTCTCCCCGTCTCCCTTCCTCTTCCCTTCCTTCCTTCCTCTCTGCTTCCCGACCACCTGGAGGTGAGCTGCGGTGCTCTGCCCATGCCCTCCCCACTCTATGAGCTGAAACCTGAAACAGAGCATTATAAAAACTTTCTCCCTTCCGCTGTTGATGCCAGGTACTCTGTCAGAAAACCTAACACATGTGCCCAAGAGGGTGCCCAGCCATTTGTTCCTCTGAGACAATGTCTTATTTCTCGTCTCCTAATGTGCTGCTGCTATCCATAAAAAGCATACACTTCTAGAATTATTTATTTCATTTCTGTTTCTCAAACACTTAATGCACATCAGAGCCTAGTAACAGAAAGGGCCGTGTAGTCCCTGCTGTGTGAAGAGCCCCAAGTCCAAGCTGTATGGGGTGGGCCTACCTCAATCCTCACCCCAGCCTGTGAAGGTAATTCTGAGACTGTACCCATTTTATAAGACTCTGAGGCACAGAGAAGGATGGTAAACTGACAGCTACCACGGCATCCATTTGCTTATGTGTACCGACTGGACCCCACAAGCCTGTTAGCCTGCTGTCTGCCTGCTGCCCACTTCCGGTCAAAGCAGACTCTGTAGTTGGCCAATCTGGGCTGTGTCCCAGCCCCCACCCCAGCTCTGGCTGTCAGGCAGCTCTCAGTTCCTTACCACAAAGTGAAAATAGAAACAGTCCCAGCAGAGGAGGGCGGTCGCATTGGGAACATGCAAAGGAGCATCCCAGGCTGGCACGACTTAAGACATGGCGAGACCTCAGGCTAGACCTGTTTCCTTGACAGAAATGTCAAAGTTCTGTGGGTGTTCTGTTAAAAAGAAGTGTGAGGAACCAGATGAGATGAACTGAGCATATTAAATATTTGCTTAATAGATAGGGAAGGGTGCGCTGAGTGGTGGGACATTTATCTGGATTAGCCAGTATGCTTCACCCAGCTAATCTCTAATGTTACTGCTGTCAGTTGACAGTATTTCATGTGAAATCCAGAGCAACTGTATACTGCATGGAGCACAACCCTAACTCAGGATCTGTCTGTCTATTACAAGAGAGGGTTAGGTTTGATCTGGCTGGGTGGGTGGCAGGAGACACAGCAAGGGGATCACTCATTCCTCTCTGCCTGCCGGCATGGAATCCCAAACACCCCGAGGTCCTGCAGGAATTCCAGTGTGAGTTGGCTCTTTTCTCTCTTGCACCTCAGGCAGCCTTGGAGCATGGCAAGTCCAGAGCATCCTGGGAGCCCTGGCTGGACAGGACCCATAAACCAATGCATAACAAGGACCAGACAAGAACTAGTGCCCCCAGGCCCAGACCTCCCTTGTCCAGGACCTGAAGGTAAACTGGAGGGCTTGTGTTCAGTGAGGGAAGTGGAGGTTAATTCAGACATTTGAAGCACTTCAATGGTTATACCAAGGTAGCTGGGCAGCTGCCTTAATCAGGGTCACCCCCGCACAAGGATTTGGTGCAGGCTCGTTATGTGGGAGATGATCCTCGGAGGTAGAGCAGATTGGGAACAAGAGCAGCCTCCTGTATAGGGGGTGGGTGATCACATGTCTGGGGTAGGTGACTGTGACTCAGTCTGGATGGGGTTTCATGGAAAAGTGTAAAGAACATACCTGAGCTGTGCATACAAGGACAAAGAGGCCAAAGACTATCCAACATCCTTTTCTGCACATGCTGAGGGAGACGCCTGAGCATGTGGCTGTGGTTGGCCCTAGGGCCCTTTCCCCAGGGTCCTGAGTTACAGGTGCTTCCTTTAGGAAGCCAATAGCATTTTCCAGAACAGCGGCTGGCCTGGCACTGACAGTATCTGCTATAGTGCCATCTCCTGGAATAATCTCTCTTTACATTCATTTAAGACGGATCTGCTGAAGCCCGGGTTGTGCCAGGCACGGCAAGTAAAATGATCACTCTCCTAGCCTCCAAGCTCAGTAGAGAGACACTGGTGAAAACGGATTAGACGTGCCATGAGAAGCCGACAGGAACAAAACAGGAAGCACTTACTGCAGTATCAAAACAGAGTGAGACAGGGGGATGGCATGAGTGTCAGGTGGCACAAGATAAGGACGTTGCAGGCCTATGCCTCTTGCAACAAATACGCAATTCACTATGCAACTGTGTTTGAAAAAAAAAATCTAAACAGATTCTCAGAAAGGTGTGGGGCTCAGGTGAAGCTTAAGAAACACTGTGGGAAGCCGGGCAGTGGTGGCGCACGCCTTGAATCCCAGCACTAGGGAGGGAGAGGCAGGCAGATCTCTGTGAACTGGAGGCCAGCCTGGTCTACAGAGAAAGTTCTAGGACAGCCGGGGCTATACAGAGAAACCCTGTCTCAAGACAAGATAAAACAAAACAAAACAAAACAAAACAAAAAAACACTGTTGGTTTTCAAGCTAGGAAACAAGAAGACGGAATTCAGAGCAGAGAAAGGCAGCCACACCCTCAGATGAAAGCCTTTGACTAGTCAGGGCTACCCAGGCTCCGGCTGAACTACGACTTCCTCAGGGCTTCCCCCAGCACACCGATGTGCATGCACTAAGGGGCTCCAGGGCCCTGAGGCAGTGCTGGAGGGAGTACATGGACATGGGCCCCACTTGCCAAGAGTACATGGTTACAAAAGGGCCCATCAGCAGGCCAGAAGTAGGTGATATACCACCCCTGCAGTGCACGTCATAATAACAAGAAGCAGTCAGAGTGTTGGACTGAGGTCAATACACAGGTAGAGTCGCAGGGGTCTAGCTGAAGCCCCCACAGTGAGGGTGACAGGAAGGGATAAGTATGCTTTTCTGGAACTCTGATATCCATCCCATCCCACACATCCAGTTATCTCCCTCCAGCCCTGGCCTACGGGGCACTGCCTAATGCAGATTCCTTAAAGGCAGTATCTTTCCAGAAGCCCAAGATGGCCCCAGCTCCAACTCCAGCATGACCACAAGGGAGCTCCAGGAACACTGGCAGAAGGAGAAGAGCCGCTGGAAACACGTGAGGCTGCTCTTTGAGATCGCCTCAGCCCGCATTGAGGAGAGGAGAGTCTCCAAGTTTGTGGTAAGCAGAGCTTAGGAATGATGGGGCTCTTGTCAGTCACCTCTTATATGGCCAAGGGAAGGCCTTGGGAGATCAGTTTTCCACTTATAATATGGCACACTAACTCACAATCTTCCAGAGAAATGGAGGTTTCATAGTACCACATGAAGGTAGGGTCCCATGAAGACTAGAGACATGTGAGTCAGGTTCCTAATCCCATGATACCAGGTGTCATGGTACCCCTTCTCTGCTGATTCTGAAATCTCCCTCAATCATTAATACATTCTTGGCTCTTATGTGACTTGCTTTTAAAATACCACATTTCAGGGAAAGACCAGTTTCATAGGACATTAAGAAAAAACAATTGCCGAGCGGTGGTGGCGCACGCCTTTAATCCCAGCACTTGGGAGGCAGAGGCAGGCGGATTTCTGAGTTTGAGGCCAGCCTGGTCTACAGAGTGAGTTCCTGGACAGCCAGGACAGAGAAACCCTGTCTCGGAAAGAAAAAAAAAAATTACAAAAGTAAACCCAAAAGAAAGCTGAGCTCCGTTATTTAATTTTTGTGCTAGTACTAGCTTGTGGGAAATTCCCTGCTGGGAGCTGCCATCCTAGTGAGACTGGAACATCAGCCTGCATCTAGGAAGATGGAAAGTAATACCGAGTCTTCCCACCTCACTGGGACCTGTGAGGTCCCACTCACCACTCCTCCTTACTGGGACCAGTACAGTTACCGTAGCTACCAGTGCATGCTAGGCACAGCTCTCCCTCAAACCAATGAGTTTGATCAGTTATTTAACCTCGTGCAGAAGACAGGAACTATTCCTCCTATCCTGTTGTGTTGTATAAAGTGGAGGTATAATGCAGCAGTGGGAGTGAGCACCTCAGCGGGCCCATGCCTAGGAGTCCCCCTGAACAATCAGCCGTATGACAGGCCTAGTATAAAAGGAAGTTTAGTGGGGGAACAGGATACGGAAAAGGAGTCAGAGGTAGAGAAAGGAGGGAGACAGAAAAGTACAGAGAGAGAGGAGAGAGGAAGAGGCTGGCTGGGAACATGTGGGGAAGTGAGATAGAGAATAGGAGATGGAGGGGGGGAGGATGAGAATGCTAGGGAGCTGGGGTGCAAGCAATCTTCTTATAGCCTGGCTGGCACCTGGCTTGCAGCTACCACAAGCTGTTACTAGGTAGCTAGCTGTTGGGCTGAGCCTAGAGGAATTGCCAACATATCCTCAAGTTAAAGATGAGAAAACTGAAGCTCAAGGAGGTTAAATTACCATCTAAGACTAATGTGGCTAAATGTGTTATGGCTGAAACGAGTGCCCAGGTGTTCCAGATGGACACTCCCAGCTCCAGCCCACGCTTCCCAATGGAGGACGCGGAGGCCCATTTTTGAGGCTAAAAAGCCAAGAGAGACAGCAGCCTCATCACCAAGTCCCTGTGCCTTTTCTTTCAAGACGCTTCTAAGCACTGCTGTTCTAGAACCAACGTTTGTCACGGATTACTTTTACACCTTTACTGCTAGCTAGTGTAGTAGGGGAGTAGGCACATGGGTGTGTGAGATGAACTTCAAAGTATGCTATATGTATGTGTGAAAATGGCAGAGGGCCAGCCAGATGGCTCAGCCTGTAAAAGCACCTACTGCCAAGCCTGTCCACCTGACTTTGACACCCAGAACCCACATGGTGGAAAATGAGAATCAACTCTCACAAGTTGTCCTCTGATCTACACAAACCACACACACACACCGCAAACACATGTAAAAATGCTTTTTAAATGTAAAATGTAACATTATCGCTTCGTACAAAATGTGATTTTAAAAATGGCACAGGGGGCAGATGCATAGGGAGAAGGGGGAAACAGAGACACTGTTGCCAAGCAGGGCACGCCTGCAATCTCAGAGGTTAGGGAGGTAAGGTGGCAATATTAGGGTTCATCTGTAAACTACACAGCTATTTCTTATCTCAAAAACAGAGGGACGAGGGAGGGGGAAGAATTGTGGGAGGCGGTGGCTGGGAGTGGGCAGTGAGTGGGATGTAAAGTGAATACGTTAAAAAAAAATTATCTAGGGTGAGGCTGTATAGTTCAATGGCAGACTACTAGCCAGACTTGTGCACGGGTCTCTGGGATCCAGACCCAGCTGACCCGTGCGCGTGCACCCAGACGCAGGCGCGCGCGCGCGGCGTGCTCTCTGTCCGGGCGCCCTGAGGCTAGCCTCTCCGCTCTGCCCGCAGATGTACCAGATCGTGGTCGTCCAGACCGGGAGCTTCGACAGCGACAAGGCGGTGGTGGAGCGGCGCTACTCGGACTTCGAGAGGCTGCACAAGGCCCTCCTGAAGCGCTTCGGGCCGGAGCTGGAGGACGTGGCGTTGCCGCGGAAGCGCCTGACCGGGAACCTGTCGGCCGAGACCATCTGCGAGCGGCGCCTGGAGCTGCGCGAGTACCTGCGGCTGCTGTACGCCGTGCGCGCCGTGCGCCGCTCGCGCGAGTTCGTCGACTTCCTCACGCGGCCCGAGCTGCGCGAGGCCTTCGGCTGCCTGCGCGCCGGCCAGTACGCGCGCGCGCTCGACCTGCTGGGCCGCGCGGTGCCGCTGCAGGAGAAGCTGACGGCGCACTGCCCGAGCGCCGCCGTGCCCGCCCTCTGCGCCACGCTCGTGTGCCTGCGCGACCTGGAGCGGCCGGCCGAGGCCTTCGCGGTGGGCGAGCGCGCGCTGCGACGCCTGCGGGCGCGCGAGAGCCACCGCTACTACGCGCCGCTGCTGGACGCCATGGTGCGCCTGGCCTACGCTCTGGGCAAGGACTTGGCGTCGCTGCACGGCCGCCTGGACGAGAACCAGCTCCGGAGGCCCACGCACAGGGGCGCCACCCTGAAGGAGCTCACCGTGCGAGAGTATCTGTCCTGAGGCGGCCCGGCATCCAGGCTGCGCAGACAGAGCCATGGGTCGCCATCGCCCGTGGGCTTTCCTGGGCAGCTTTGGACAAGCCGGGCTGTACTGTGGCGTCTGCTGAGCAGAGGGGCTCCTGGGACCTCTGGAAGAGTTATCTTGTGCCTCTTGAGTGCCTAGTTCCCTAAATTCTAAGCCCACAAGCTCAGCTGTCGAAACTTTGCAAGTACCGTGGACCTTACTTGCCATCTCGGGATGGGAAGGACTTGCCTACCGCACAGAACGAATTCAAGGTCAGCCTAGGCACTTTGTTGAGAATGGCCCCAAATAAGAGGTCAGAGAATTACCCCTCCCCCCCCCAAAAAAAAAAGAAAAAGAAAAAGAAGAAGCAACTGTTTTTGTAGGCAGCCAGGGGAGAAATTTGCAGGGTCATCCTGCACAAACATGCAATACATTTCCTTCCCTTCGCTCCTGTGACCCCCCCAGCCCCGCCCCATCAGTTGCAAGTATTTCCATCCATTAGCCCACAGACCTAGCTCCTCCTTTTGGTGTCAGGCTCTCAGTAAAAGAAGCTACTCAGGAGAAGCCTACGGGATGGAGATTATATGATTCCTTGAAGTTACAAGGACGCTTGCTGGGAGGGAAGTCAGGTGTAGTAGACGAGGAGGAGGGGAGGGTAGAAACTTACTATACATTTAGTACATCATATTACCATATCCAAATATGATGGCTGCAGGTGGTCTCTTTGGGAAGAAATACTTATTACCGCACTAGAACGTGAGGACACCATGTAACTGCAGTGGTGAAGCCTACCCGTTCTGTCTTGCCTTGGGGGTTCCCTTCTCAGCCTTGGGACTCTTCGGAGTCCTACCATTTAGAAGGCCCTTATCAGGCACAGCCCCTTGACTTTGGACTTCCAGAACCAAGAGCTGAATAAGGCCCTCTTCTTTATGAATGAAGCGGTTCATGGTATCCAGCTATTGAACTGAACAGAAAATGGGCCAAGTCTCAGACACACCACACCCTGCAGCTGAGGACAATTCCAAACATGAGTGGGGTTGGAAATCTCTGAGAATTTAGACTGCAGACTAGCGTGCTCACCCACACCTGGAAGCATAGTTTGGTCCAAATTAGCTGAAGCAAAGAGGCTGAGCTCCAGTGCTCTGTGATGGAAGTGTCCTTGGTGCTATAAAGCAAATAAACAAGGACCTCATTCAAAAAGAGTGCTCAGCGTCTCAAAACTATGCATGGGCATGTGTGCGGCGAGTATGAATAAATGTATGGGGATGAACAGATGTGACAGTGTGGGGCTATTCAGTGTGCACACCGGGAAGTGCTACAGCATCTCAGGGTGGCGGGAGTGGAGTTCCCCTTGGTACCCTGAAGAAGGAAGGGCCAGTCCCACAGAGTGTGCAGGGAAGGATGTGTCCTGCTTACTGGGAAAGGGACTGGTGACAGTTCAGTTTTGGGACCCAGCTCACCTCTTCCTAATGCTGCCCTCCTGCAGTGTGCACTCTCCAGAGAAATTTGAACAAACATCTGTCACAGCACATAGCGCTCCACCAAGAGACCAATGTTTGATCCCATCCAAGTTCACTTTGATGAGCCAATGAGTTTATTGAGCTTACTTAACACAGATAAGAGGATATTTATAGGGTGTGTGACTCCGAAGCAGTGGCACCACTGAAAAGCCTTGCTCCAGCATAGATGGAATCCTCCTTCACTTAACTCAGACATACCACATGTGTCTGTGCTCTGGTACCTTCTGAGACCACAAGACCATCTGCAACCTTGGGCAGAAGTCTGTACAGCTGGGAGGGAGCCATAGTGAGGAGTGGCCGGAACCTCAGGTGAGGGTCTGACCACCCTTCCTACCCACATCTATGAGGAAAGGCCCACGGGCTGGATCATGAGGGGCTATTGCTATTAATTTCAGCTCTGATGAAGATGGTAATAGGTGCTATGCTTGGAGGACTGTATTCTATAACACCTGCCCAGGTCTTTCAGTAGCTGCAGCCATTGTAGTGCCTGCTGCTCATGCTGGGTTCGGCCTCTGTGGTAGCTCAGAGGTCTGGTCTGTGATAACTGCCACATCAGGCATCTCTTCCCAGCAGCTGGAGTCAAAGACCTTGTTCTGTGGATTCCTGGAAGAGAGCCTTGAGTTTCCAGGTGACTCCCCCAGGAAGCTTCCTTGTGGCCCAGCATGGCACCACAGAGGCAGCCGACTGCCACTGTGTCCCCACACAGCGTTCCACTTTCTGGGTTTCCAGAGTCCCCCATCTTGCCTGTGTTACTTAGTCCTTGTTCCACAAGGCATTAGGAATGGTAGCAACTGGGACTCTTCTTTCTCAAACCAGCTCCCAAAGAGGGGCACAGAGTGTCCTTAGTCCTCAAGGAGGGGCACAGAGTGTCTGTCCTTAGTCCTCAAGGAGGGGCACAGAAGAGAATGAGTGGAGCAGCTTTACTCCATCACACCCTCTATACTATCATATCCTCACCACAGCCAGAAATAGAGCCAGAATGTCATAGAATGGAAGTACCAGGAGAGAGGCACGCCATACAACCTCCATAGTCACAGGATCCAATGAGATGTCCAACCTCACCCAAAGGCATGCATAGACTCTGGCCTCTAAAACCCTGAACCAAACCCAATTCTTTCGTTTCTCTCCGGTGTTCATCAGTGAGACAGACACAGTATCGGCATGGAGGCCTATGCCCATGAGCTGGCTCTGGATAGTTAACCTGAAGCCTGGGGTATCCCCTTTGGATGGAGATGGACATCCCCATTACGCCCTGTGTCCATGGATGCTATGCTCCAGGCTTCTCTCCTGGTCCTGCCAGCCCCACCCTGCCCAGGCCACACTCTTATTCCATTTACAGCTGAGGACAGTCACCCTGAGGTGATTTTCCCAGGGTCACATGACTCCCGTTCAGTCACAGCTCGGGCCATTGGTCTGGACCACACAAGCCAAGCCGTAGAAATTGTTACCTACTGTTCATTCCTGAGCACTGGTCTCAGCTCCGTTTACTGTCTCTGAGATGTTATTTTTGCTCTGACTTTGATTGGATGTCCTTGGCCCTCAATGAAGCTTAGGCCGTTTGGCCCTCCCCTTCCTCATGGGACCCCATGCTAGAAGATGGAGGTTGGGTATCCCTGGATCCCTCCTCACCTAGAAGGGCTTTCTGAGACCATTCTGCATCTGTTGACAGATGGGGAAAACTCTCAGGCGCGTTGCCTGGCATGTGAACCAGACTCGGGATGCCCATAGCATGGTGACATCTTCCAACAAGCAAGGCAGATGGGAGAATCCGGCTTTCAAATTCTAGATGCGTGCGTGTGGTGGTCACCTTGCTGGACTTGGGAGGTGCTGTGACGAGTGAGGTGGATGCCTCGCTGTTGGGCTCCAAGCTGCAGGTTTCATTGGGGGTAGGCCCCCCAACCATGCTCCCCAATGCTTCTGTGACTTGCTGCCCCTGTTGGACGAGAGCTGGGCTACGCTGACCCACGGTCACCTTCAAGTTTGTCACCTCCTATGTGCGGCTTTCCTTCTTGCAGTCTGTCTTAGGTATGCAAATTTGATTGCAAAAGAAACTTCCTACATAACTAACTCTGAGTGGAACATCAGAATCCCTTGCTCTAATTAGAAAGTAACGCTAAGGATAGACACAGTGGCACCTGCCACCCTCATTATGCCCAACAGGCTTTGCCCTGAGGCAGGTTGGTCTCCGTGGATGAGCCCCATCTGTGATGGTAGGACTCTAGGGACCCGCAAGCACTGCTCAATGGCTAGGAGTGTCCACCATGTGGTCCCTCCTGCTAGTGCTGTCCTAAGCCATCTGGGTCTGGCCTACATTATCCTAAGCCATCTGTCTGGCCCAAGCAAGACATAGAATTTATTACCTACTGTTCATTCCTGAGCACTGGTCTCAGCCCTGTTTACTGTCTCCAAGATTTTGTTTTTACTCTGGCTTTAGTTGTATGCCCTTGGCCCCCAGAATCCCTTTAAGAGCTGGTATTCAAGTTGTAGTGCCTAATTTCACGATAATTCCAGATAAAACTAACCACGGGGTGAAGTGATCGTGTGGAAAGTGAAGCAGCATGGGAGAAGTGGTCTGGGCTGGCCAAAGCCTGATTGACCCTGCAGTGTGTCCTCTGAAAAAGGTCTTGGCTCAGCTAGCCATGCCCCTAAAATGAGGTGAAGAAAAAAAAAAACCTCCCTCCTCCACAGATACCAGTCTCTATCAGACCCACACAGAGCCACTTGCTAGCCAGGTAGCCACGCACACGTCTTCTCAGAACAGGAATATCCAAGGCACTTTTAGGTCTTGGAGTTGAGAGCTGAATGCAGCTGTGACCTGCCTACTGCCTTGCCTAATGCTGGCACGACAGGCAGCCACTCACAGAGCAAGCAAAAACTTCGACAGGATGATGTGGCTCAGCTAGGTGGCTGGAGGAGCCTTTCTCAGAGGAAGCCCTGTGTCTCCAAGGGTACAAAGGAGCCAGGGTGGAGCCCAGAAGAGTGAGGCAAAGCAGAAGGTCAGCGCTCAGGCCGGAACCTACATAACAAGCATCAGCAGCTAAAAGCCATCTCTAGCGGCTGGCCCGATTAAAGTAAAGGGGCTGAAGAGCTTGTGTTTGGAACATGTGGATCCATCCTTTCAGTTACAGGGGCAAAACCACAAGTTAAACCTGACAGGGAATCTACTGTCTGACATCCCAGCAGAGGACTAGCTACCGGTCACACTGGATCTGATCACACACACACACACACACACACACACACACACACACATGAGTGCATGCACATGCATGCAGGCATGCACACTCCTTCGCCCAGCTTGGCCCTGCCTCTCTCTGCTTTGTCTTCTCTCCTCTCCAGATGCCTGCACCCGGAGATCGCATACCCTTTTCTTGCAAGCCCAGAAGACTGTCTCAGGCAGGCTTGTCGTGAGGTCTCCGCCTGTAGGATCTGTGAAAAGCACATACCTGTTCCTTCCTGAGAAACCCAAAGAGGACACCTCTCTCACACACAGAATACAGCCTGGAATGGGCGCCTGGCAGGCTTGAACTGAACGTTCTTGTGAATGTGGTTTTGTGATCCACTTTGTAAGGCACAGTTGACCATAACTAGCATTTCTCTATAGTGCATAACATTATTACAATCTGGTTTTCATGGGTTCACTGTATTCGGATGCATATGTCACACATCTTACCACCTCTTACTATGGCATGCCTTCCTATGGCGGGTTTAAGCCAGATACATCTTTCGGCATTGGTACACTCTCCCATCAGTCTCTTACGGCGGCGTTTCTGGGTTTCTAAACACTTCTTTCTCAGAAAGGCTGCTCCAATACTCTTCCACTTGATAATCGAGAGAGCTGCCTATCCCATGTACCTGCCATGGCACTGTCGTATTATATTGGTTGAGCTCGCTCTTTGACAATTTCATACGTGTAAATAACACTGTCATTCTAAACCAGCATTAAGTTCAGTTTGTTCCTTTCCTGGAAGGCTTGATCCCCCGTTCACTAAACGACCAGCAGAGGGCGCACAAACCCCAGTGCTCTGTTCTGAAAGAGACCAAGGAAAAAGGCAAACTCAGGGGGTTGGGGAAGTGGGGCGCGCGGCGACTTGGCAGAGCTTTTAGAAGAGCCAATACTAGAAACAAGGTTGCTATGTTGCCTCCGTCACTGTCCCTCGTGTTTGTTGGGGTGCCCCCAGGTAAGACCAAGGGCGGTGGGGTCCCTGTCTCTCTGCCTACTGTGCTGGGAAAAGGAAAGAGTTTGTGCTCCCAGGAAAGCACACTCGCTCTCCAAGGCCCACTCCAGACGCTCTACTAAGAAATGAAAAGAAAGAGGTGGGGGGTGGGGGAGTCCTTCCTCACTTGTTCCCCTTAAGAAATACACTTATCTCCCCCCCCCCCCCCAGACCAGCTGGAACTGCTCCGTGAGACGTCTTTAACCTCGGCCCACCTGGAGAACATCCGGAAGCCCACTCACAGCTAGCAGCCAAGTAAAGGGTGCCCCACTCGTCACTGGGCTATTTCACAGCCATGCAAGCAGACACCGTGATAAAATACAGCAAACAAGTCTCACATCTCAGTCTTTGTCACTCTCCAGGTGACAGGAAGTCACAATGGCTGGTGAGACATTTTGAGAAGCAACTGTTCTGTACGACCTAGCTGGGCAGGGCTGGGCAGAGGTAAAGGCAGTGGAGAGCACAGGTGATCCCCAAAAGAAGAGGGTGCAGGAACACAGTTCTTCTAAAAAGGAGTTTCTCCAAAGGTTTTGACTCACAAACATATGGCAGGTAAGAAGTCCCACAGCCTTTGCAAATGGAGGCCTGGAAGACAAGGGACACTCAAGGCAGAGGAAGATGGAGGCCCTGCTTAGTAGTCAGGCAGAGAGAGGCCAATCCAGCCTTCTTTACTTTGTTAGATTCTAGCAGGACTGGATGATGCCACCTCCTTCTTCACATGGTTCACAAAACTGATGTTTCTCCTGAAATGACCCTTGGAGACATGGATTAGTTATCAGGGCATTCATTCTACGACTTGGGCAAGTGGACAGAGAAAGTCAGCCACCACGCATTCCGGGAAGATTATGAGGGTGACAATAGAAGTTGAAGTGGTGTGTGTGTTTCCCTTCCGGGAAGTGAGGAGCCTTTTACTGGAGGGAGACACTGAGGGGTCTCAGAGGGTGCGAGGGGAGTGTCCTGGCTCTTCATCTTAGGAGTTGTGTCCGAGGACTATTTGTGTAGTGGCAGTTTGCCAAGATTTGCCTTTAGGTCCTTTCCTGTGTGCATGGATGGATGCAGCAAATATGACTCGGTCTACTTAAGCACCTCCCAAGGACCGTGTGGCCCCCATCACAATTGGGAGGTGGTAAAAAAAAAAAAAACCTTTAAGAGGTGGGGGGTCTAAGGCTGGAGAGGTGGCTTAGTGGTTAAGAGCACTTGCTGTTTTTGCAGAGAACCCAGATTTAGTTCCCAGCATCCACAAGACATGGCTCACAACCATCTGTAACTGGTTCCAGGGATTCTGATGCCCTCTTCTAACCAGGCATGTACATGGTCCACAGATTTTTGTGCAGGCAAACACTCGTGCACATAAAATAAAAATAAACCTTTTTAAAATAAAGGAGGTGATGCCATTGGGATGTGCCTTTGAAGAAGATACTGGCCCTCCAGCCCTGTTCTTTCTCATCTCATCTGTGAGGTGAACAGTTTTGTCACCTACTGCCACCATGATGTTCCTCAAATCACCAGAGGAAATTTACCATGGAATGAAACGTCCAAAATTGTGAGCCAAAATAAATAAACATTCCCTTTTGTTGTTATTTCTTTTTTAAAAAAAATTATTTATTTACTGTATTATCTGCTGTACACACACACACACACACACACATCCACTTACCTGAAGAGGACATCAGATCCTCCTATAGATGGTTGTGAACCACCATGTAGTTGCTGGGAATTGAACTCAGGACTGCTAGAAGAGCAGTCAGTGCTTTTAAGTGCTAAGCCATCACACTAGCCCCCTATTATTTATTTTTTTGTCTGACTTTGTTACTGTTTTGTTTTTATTTTGTTTGTATTTGTTTTGTTATTATTATTTCTTTTGCTGTTGTTATTGTTGTTATTATTATCTCTTTTTTTTCCCTTGAAAGATGACTTTTTTGCTAAGGCTGACCCCTAGCTGGAGGCCCCCTTCCTTATGAGCGATGCATTACAGGTAAATTATATCATATCTAAGCCCTTTCCTCTTTGTAAACTGATTATCTGAAGTATTCCTCACTGAAACAGAAAGCTACTGTTTGGTGTACTGGGTACCAGGGTGATCAGAGCTGAGGTTTTTAACCTGAGGCTCCTGCTTCTTTGAGGTGCCTCAGGGCTGAGGGTGGCGATGGGGCAGAGGGCTGATTCAATGAGCATGAAGCCACAGCCCAGGGAACAAATCAGGCCAGCGGTTCCAGAGGGCCGAGTCCATCACCATCATGGTGGGGAAGTGTGCCAATAAGGAGGAACATCAAGTGGAGCAGCAAGCTTCGCACTGGCCTCCTAAACCAAGGGCACAAAGCAGAGAGCAAACGGTGGCTGTTGAAACCTCAAAGCTGCCTCCCAGTGACACAGTTCCTCCAGCAAAGCTACATCTCCTAAGCCTCCTGGAAACTGTGGACCAAGCATCCAAATATCGTCTCATTCAAATCACCATCCAACTAACCACGCTGACTCTTCTGTCCCAAGTTCTCTAAGCCACGGGTAATGTGTGAACACATCCTAAATTGTTGGTTTAAGCCACAGATTTGTAGCGTTGGGACAAAATTGCTAATAGACAGCTGTAAGCTCTTAGCTGTAGGGATCTGTTGGGCTCCCTCAAAGGAACGGTCAGGGTCACCACAACATGAAGTGTATTAGAGGGCCACAACATTGGGATCTAGAGAGACACAGCATGGCAGGTCGCTCTCCAGTACGTTTATTTACATGGCTTCTCTTACTGTGCACGGATGCTGTTCTGTCTGTGGCGGGAAGACGAGACCTTCACTACCGTCATGGATGCAATGCATTTGTTCGGAAAGGTGATCCCTGTAAATGCTGGCCAGGTGGATGGCAACTGTGTAGGAAACCTTGACGGAGGTCCCCAGGACCTACTGCAGAATGGACACGGAAGCTCAGAGAGGAAGGAACAGTAGGGTCATGGGAGTCTGGTGCACACAGGAGAGCTTCAACTCCCAGCCTAGGGTTCTATTCCCACTGGACCCAGCCTTTTCAGGCTATGATTCCTGATGCATCAAAGGCTCTGACTTCTGTCATTATGGAAATCCCTCCGGCCAGGACCCATCCCTGGCTCCTTTAGCCAGCTAAAGCAGTGGCAGGGCTGAGAGGTGAGGGGGCTCCCTCTTTGGAACAGAACTCAGATATACAAACAAGGCTGCAGCTATAAATTCATGTTTCCACCCAGAACCTGCCAGTGACTGCCTTGGCAGCCTCTGCCAGGAGAATCTTCGCTGGGCTGCGTTTTAAACATTCTCTCCTTTTGCTGTGATCAAAGGAGGTGCTTGTTCCCCTGATAGGTGACACAAGGTGTCAAAGAGATTAATGAGATAACATGGGCATCACCCTTTCTTTTTTTTTTTTTTTGCCTAGAGGAGAGAGACTAAGGACTGGGTGGCTTTCAGGACATGGGGTGGGTGCAGGTAGGCTTGGTGCAGATGTAAGGGTAGAGGTCGCAAGGGGTACAGCGAAGAGCATCCCCACTTGGCAGGCTACGGCAGGTGGCAGCAGGTGGGTGGTCTCACACGATTTGACATCCCCTGTGTGAAGCATCTTGGTTTGTTGTTTGTAACACGTACTCTCCCTCCACTCTGAGGCAGCCTGTGTGATTCAGGACAGCCTTCCACGGCACACTTCTGGCCATCATGATTGATTTTGAAGTAAGTGTGATTTATTCAGAGCCAAAGAGACGTAGTCTTGGGGCTCCTCTGGGCTGGCTGCTGGGGGAGACTTTTTTCTGCTGATCTTGGGGTGGCAAGGCAAGGCTGGAGCCCCCAGGAAGCTTGTCCAAGAAGAACCAAAGTAACAAGAGCTCTAAGCAGAAGGAGGAAGACACTGAGCTCAGTTGATTTTAGCACCTAGCTCAAGGGTTTCTCGCTGATTTGTTTGCTTAGGCAGTTGAGATTTTTTTTTTTCCTGTTCGTGATTGTAAAACAACAGCCATTTCATTATCTTTTATCACAGGAGCATCTGGACACCACACCTGCATGGCGTCTGCCTTCTGCAAGTTCCCTCAGAACTTAGCAAATAGATCCACCCATCTATCTATACTTCTAGACATTTTTAAAAATGATTTAAAAAAATCTGTCTATTTGTCTGTGTGTCTGTCTGTCATCTATTTATTTATATGAGTACACTATAGCTGTCTTCAGACACACCAGAAAAGGGCATCATCGGATCCCATTACAGATGGTTGTGAGCCACCATGTGGTTGCTGGGAATTGAACACCAGACCTCTGGACGAGCAGTCTGTCAGTGCTCTTAACCAACGAGCCACCTCTTTATTGTCTGAGCCCTCTAGACATTGTTTTAACCCTCTCTGGGCTCATCACCCACAACATGATAGGCTTTCTGCAGCTGGATACGGCACTACAAGCCTGTCATCCTATCACAAAGCAGGTTAAAGCAGAAGCATTGCATGTTCAAGGACAACCTGGGCTCTATAGTGAGACTCAGTCCTCAGTCCCCTCCTCAAAAGGACCATCAAGATAACTCATAGGGCAAACGTGTTGGCTACCAAGCTTGAAACCGGAGTACATTCCCCAGGACCCACACCGTGGAAGGAGAGAAACAACTCCTGTAAGTTGTCCTCTGACCTCTACATGTGCTGTGGTTCGTGTGCACGTGAACTCCAAGTCCTGGAAGTCCTATAACTGCTACAATCTCTGTCTCTCTTGAACTTGGCAGCTCCGTTCTGCAGGTGCAGAAACAGGTAGCAGAGACATTTGACATCCCTACTATTTTAAGCAAGATTCCCTAGATGAAAAGAGCTGAGTGTGTGTGTGTGTGTGTGTGTGTGTGTGTGTGTGTGTGTGTGTGCGCGTGTGAGAGAGAGAGAGAGAGAGAGAGAGAGAGAGAGAGAGAGAGAGAAAGGGAGAGAGAGAGTACAAGATAGAGACATAACATTGGTCTATATTTTCATTATAATCATATATACATTAAATTCAATGTTATATATATAATAAAAAGGGATCTCTTAGCTTGGCTTATATGAATTGGGTCTGGGCAGTCCCACTACCATCTGCACACTGGGCAAGGCTGAAGGCAGGGGGGGCCCAACCCATAAATCGGGGGGGGGCTTAGAACATGATAGTTGCCCAACCCACAAATCCCCAACCTGGTGGGAAGGCTTGGGGGATTCCTGGAGAGCCACTGGCCTTCAGTCTGAGTTCTGATGTCAACGGAGGACAGTCACAGGAGTGGTGGTGTCAGAGTGGCATACTCTCTGTGAAGGGTAAAGGCAGGCAGCCCTGCCCCCATGGGGGGGACTTCTTTATTTCCAGGTCACCCGGTGGAAGGTGCCAGCCACTAGGAGGGAGGGTTGAGTCTCACAATGGCTCTCACTGGGAAGGCTGACAACCAGTTAGTTCCTTGGGCCACAAGGTTGTATGCTTAGGCAGTCTCAGTCTGATGTCAAAAAACTGGGTGTTTCCTGGAGAACTGCTGGTCCCTAGTCCATAATGGAAGCCTGGAAACACGGGCTCTGAAACCAGTGATGGGATGATGATGATGATGATGATGATGATGATGATGATCATCCTTATCCTCAACAGCAATGGGTAATTCAGCTCCAGGGCAAGAGGGAGGCCCAGATACCAGCAAAGCCAGTACCTTCCTTCTGCCTCCACTTGCTGTCTAGACTGATACCTGAAGGGGCCACTCACAGTTCAGGAGTGTGTGCGTGTGCGTGTGCGTGTGCGCGCGTGTGTGTGTGTGTGTGTGTGTGTGTGTGTGTGTCTTCCCACAGCAGTTAAAGCAATCAGGACAGGCCTTCAGGTGTCGCTCCCCACTCAAGTGATTCTACTCTGTGGCAGGCTGACATTAAAACCAACTGGGATAGGTATGGTGGTAAATCTTGGCTGTCAGCTTAACAGGATTTGCAATCGACTGAGACACCTTATTTGAAACCTGGGCCCATGGCCAAACGGATGCTGGCTGCTCTAGTTTACTTCCATGACAGAACACTAAGCAAAAGCACCTCCTGAGAGAGGAGAGTTTCCACTTACAGCTTATAGGATGCGGCCCGCCCAACAGTTACCTAGCAACAGCCAGGTAGGCCTGGCTTGCTATAAAAGGGGCTGCTTGGCCTCTCTCTCTCTCCCTCCCCCCCCCTCTCTCCCCTTGCTCTTCTTGATCCCTTTCTCTCTCTCTCCCTCCCCTTCCCCCTTCATGTTTCTCTTCTCTCTGTGTCCTTCTCTTTCCCTCTCTTTCTCTGCCTTCACTCCATTCTCAACTCCCCTTCCCATGCCCCCAAATAAACTCTATTCTATACTAGGCTTGTGGTATGGCTGGTCCCTCAGGGGGAAGGGGTGCCTCAACGTGGGCTCACCAAGGCACCCCTCCCACCACACCATACTGTGCTCTGTAAAATACATTCTTGGCTTTTTAAAAACACAACATTTGGTGCCCAGACACAATAGTCATGAGCCAGGGCCTTTGCTGCTGCTATTGTGTGCCTGTGCTTGTGTTTGTGTTGGTGGAGGGGAGAGGAAAACAGGCCCTGGTTCTGTTGCTCAGGCTAGCCTCATACTCTTGATCCTCTTGCCTCGGCCTCCCACTGAGGGCTGGAATCATGGCCACATCGCACCTGGCCATGGCCTCCTACTGTGAAGAACTCACAGTAGGGAAGGAGAGGACGAGGCAGGTCCTCCCTGAACCGCCTCTTCCCCTGGTTTCTATGCTGATTTTTGTTAGCAGTTCTTCTATTCTTAGCTCTCACTCATCAAACCATCCTCAATCTTCTTGTCTGTAGAATGGCATGGTAAGAGTCTCATAGAGTGCAGCTATAATGAGACAAGAGAATCTCAGATAGGTGAGAGCCGTGGGATCTGAGCTCGCTTAGTACTCAGACTCCGCCATCTGCATTTGGCTCTACAACAGCTGCTCCTCTCTGTTTCTGGGGAGAGGTGTTGCCTCACAGCGCTTCCTTCAGACTTTCAAAGTTTCCACCAGCAAGAAGCCTCCAAGCCACCAAGTTTAGCTGATCCTTCGGTCAGCCATTTTAGGTGACCGAAGAGGCCACCCTGGACCTTCCCTCCAGCTCCTATGGTCCAAGGAAAGCTGCTTGTATCCCAGGTCCCAGGAGAGCCACTTAAGGAACCCAGACCAGGCCAGCTCCCTGCCCCACTGATGTTTGTCCATACCCAGATATGGTTGCAAAGCTTACCATAGGACAAGCCTGACCACCATGAGAAAGCTGAGCTGAGTGACTGGTTAAAACCCGGAAGGATTGCAACCGCTTGGCTGTATGCTGCTTAAGCAAGAACGAAGGCACAGACAGCAAGCACCATCATCTCCCAAAAGATGTCCCAGAAACATGAGCAGAGCAACAGTTGGTGTCTCTCCTCACAGCATCAAACCCTTCACCAGGTTCTCCTCCGGCTTTGAGCAACCTCCATTGCATGAGCTGCCTATGGACAGGGTTTGGGATGCCACTGTGTTTGTCGCTGACTCTCAGCCTATGTCATGCTAGACTTCTAAATAGACGAGTGCTTATTAATCACAGTTTGCAAATCAGCAAAGTGAGCCCTCATTAGCTTAATTGCCTCTTCTCGTCTATTGGGAAGTTGCATTCCTCGGTTCCTAGCCCCCACTTCTGATGCTGCCAGCTGTTAGCATGTGGTGCTTGCAGACTGCTTCAAGGGTGCTGCCTGTCCTGTCATCTGCATGCCCTGCCCTCTCCTCATTTTCCTTCTTCAGAAAGGAGCTGGCAGCATCCATGTCCTGTCCAGGGCAATCTGGTCTCCGGGTCAGACAGAACTGGATCTAGGTTAGCACGTGTTAGAAGATGGAGAAGAGACGCCGGGGTCGTGGCCTTCTGCATCACCGTGGACTGTGGACACCCACGTTCTTGCCAATGGCAGTGTGAGGATGGCTCTCCCTGCTCATGCTGGCCAGTGGCTTATATGTTATCACTGAATGGTAGAAAGACACTAAGATTTACAAAAGAAGAAAACAATCTACCCAGGACTACAAAGCCAGTGGGTGGCCATGGAAGGTCTTTCTTTACCAAGCAAGGTGTCACCCAGAACCTGCCTGCATGTGAGGCAGGGGCAGAAGGCACTGCTCTTTGAAGTCACCCCTCACTTCCTGCACTGTAGCCTGGGCCATGTGACTTGCTTCGACTCGAGTCACAGGAACCAATGAGATGACCATAATAGCCTTACATCTGAGTGGTCAAGACAAGCTCAGAGAGGGGAAGGACAGAGGGAGGCCTGAGAAAGGAGGCTGAGGTATGGGAGCAAATGCAAGCACATACCACAGGACAAGAGTGATGTCATCTCCTGGTCTTAACATTCCTGGTCTTTACATGTCATCTGTAAAATGGACATCATGGAAAACCTGCCCGACTGCAGCAGCTTCAAGGATCAAATGGCAGGTTTCCCAAGGGCTGCTTTGTCTCCTGCAGGCGTTGGGCACCAGAGGAAGGAAGAGCCCAATAGCAGGATCACAGGCCTGTCTGCCTTCTCAGGCCTAGAATAGGACATCTGCCTGATCTTGAGCTGGGGTTCATCTGGAAGAGTTGAGTGTTCAATGAAGCACACCCCAGAGCCATAGAGCTGCAACCGCTGAAGGCAGGTTATATGCCCTGCTATAGCCAACTCGCACCTAATCTTCCTGCTAATTCTTTTTTGTTTTTTTGTTTTTTTTGTTTTTCGAGACAGGGTTTCTCTGTATAGCCCTGGCTGTCCTGGAACTCACTCTGTAGACCAGGCTGGCCTTGAACTCAGAAATCGGCCTGCCTCTGGCTCCCAAGTGTTGGGATTAAAGGCGTGTGCCACCACCGCCAGCTTTTTTTTTTTTCTTTTTTAGATTTATTTATTTTTATACATAAGTACACTGTAGCTGTCTTCTAACACACCAGAAGAGGGTGTCAGATCTCATTATGGGTTGTCATGAGTCACCATGTGGTTGCTGGGAATTGAACTCGGGACCTCTGGAAGAGCAGTCAGTGCTCTTATCTGCTGAGCCATCTCACCAGCCCACTTCCTGCTAATTCTAAGGCCTTCTTCCTAGCAGGAAATGGGTGGGCCACACCCCTAACAGCACACAAGTCACGGGCCAGAACAACAGGTACCTTCAATCACCCCGCTTTCAATAGCTGGGCAGCCAGAAAAGTTAGTCCTGCTCTGAGAAGGCCGCTGTCCCCGGCACAGTCCTCAGCAGGGCATCCTCAGACTGACTGGTTACCTCTGACCTCACTCTCTGTTCAGTCTGCATCTTGGAGAACTCAAGCTAAGACCAGGAGTGGGAAAGGCAGGACAAAAGTAGGTAGCACAGGATGGACCAGCAGCATGTGCTGGCATGAGGGTGTATGGTACCAGAGGAAGCCAGAAGGTACAAGTGAGAGAGATGAGGTGGGAAAAGGCAAGGGACTTACCCTTCGGCCCAGCCTGCTGTGTGAGGAGCTGAGCCCCAGTCCCCAGAGCCAGGGGATGAGTCTGTGTGGGAAAACATCATGATCATATTGGTGTGTGGAACATGCCTTCTGTCTGTGGTATGCGAACCAAGAGAAGGGAGCAAGCCTCTAACCTAGCTGTCCCCAGGCTGGGAGACAAGGGAGGAATTGGGGATAGGCTACTGAGAGGACTGTATTTGTCATTTGCTAAATTGGGAACAAGTTTTAGCCTAAGAGAGTGAGTTCAAGGCATATGTTATTAGAATTCTTTGTTAGCCTAAAATTGGTCACTGGAGCCATGGACAAGATGTGCTCAGGAAGCGGGGGGGGGGGGGGGGGGGGGGG